>VUQR01000434.1:1303-18946 GCA_015108515.1 Hemichromis elongatus | reverse complement strand
GTAAAAAAAATATGTAAAAAAAAAAAAAAAAAAAGCGTAAAAAAAGTAAAATTTAGTGTTAAAATGTCTTTAAATGTGTCCAGAATTTGAAAATTGATGACGCTTCATTGCATAAATCTCTCACATAAGCCGCCTTTATAGCTTGAAAATATCTGTATTACTGGTATTGGCAGTACTGGCCCTGTATTTACTTTGTATCGGATCAATACCAAAATTTGCTCTAATTTGAACAAGTACAAGCTCAGAGCTCTGACTTTGGCCCTTTCTCACATGAGCAATGTCTTTATAGATCTGCCACTGAAACCCAGAAAAAAGTCCACAGCGATATATTTCCCCTCTCATATATATCCACTACAATCACTAACGATCTCCGTCTCCCCCTGGGCTGCAAATTATCAGGAAACGCCAATGACTAGCTGAGCGGTAATTTGTAGAGCAGCGGACTCCCATCCCCTTGACCTTCTCTATCTCTCTCCTTGTGAGACAGCGAGCCTTTCTCCTATCAATTCTCTGCAGTTTTTCCCCCCTCCTGTTAGTGAATGTCACCCCCCCTCACACCCACACACACACACCACCATCTTTATTTCTTTTTTCTCTCACTTTTCCTTAACCTTTCTTTTTTCTCTCCCTCCCCAGCTTCACTTCTGTAATGATTTACACACTGCCTCTACAATAAAAAAGGAGGGGGTGGGGGGGGGGGGGGGGGTATCTTAAATAACAAAATAAATTTTTTATTAGCAGGGAATTGATTGATAACTAAAGGGAGAGGCTGACAGCTGTTGAGCTGTAGGGCTACAGGCAAAAAAAAGAAAGAAAAAAAAAGAAATACATGAGGTTTGCGTGTATCAAGTCTCTGTCTGGTCATACAGCTGTCCAAGTCATGCTGAATTATCAGGCTGCAGGCCGCCTCTCCTAAAAAATCAATTTGAAGGGATGCACTGCAGAACAAAAACTGTCACATGACTCGGGAGAAGCGCATGTTTTTCACAGAAGAGGTGAGATCGTTGATATGCCGAACACACATGCACGCAGAACAAAAACGAGGAAGAGCAGCAGAGGAGGAGGATTGTGTGTGCAGATTTCAGTCCAATCTCCTGAATCCTTTTTCACTGCAGCGAGATTTTCCCTGTGATTCGGCTCAGGTGCCTATAAGGATGAACAGGGTGGTGTAAGAATGAGTCAAGTTGATACGTGCAGTAGTGGGCGAGAGGGAGCTTTTCACAGCGACACCCACAGCCTCACCATGAAGACCTGCAGTGGGCTAGCCATGGCAGACAGTATTGATTGATTTGTCTGTTTAGAAACTTAGAATAGGGCACAGAATGAAGAAGAGCTTCTATACCAACACAGACACACATCATGACTAAACCGCACACCTGTCCTGTCACACTTTGACAGCTTCTGTTGCCTTAGTTGGAGCTTTATATAAAGCCGTGCCATAGCGCTGTAACGAGACAGCCCACCTCAGTGTCACTTTTGACCTTTTTAATCACCCACCTGCACGTTAATGACACAGCAGGTTGGAAATAGGCTTGCTCACAAAACACGAGAAGAGGTACCATCATTAACTAAACTTCTCTTTGCATAGCTGCATGTGCTCATCCAAAGTCGGAAAAGACCTCATTATCTAGAGCCAGGTTAGTGCTACACTCGACAAACACGCTGATCAAACTATTATTGTTTTGGGTTTTTTTTTAAATTTTCCAACAGATCCCATGAAAAAACATTAGCTGGGTTGGTTAAAGCAATGAAGGTTTTAAGAGGCTGTTTTGATGTGATTGTGGGAGATTGCCATTTTTTTTTCATTTTCTATAAATAGTAAACATATTTTCTGTTTATCAAACTGCAGCAGCTAGACCCTCTTGTCTGCGAGCTCTGACTCTTTTGACATTTAATTTGGCATCGCTGGATACCGAACCAACGACGACCCCCCGCCCAGTAGATGCTCTGAACAGAGCATTTGATCTCTGCCACATTTGCAGGTTAATTGCTGCCCGTGTTAAACCTTCCCATCTGACAAGCTGCTATGTAGGCCATTGATCCCTCCAGTTGGCTGCTGCCACATGATGTTAGCATCTGGTATCTGAGCGGAGGCAAAGGTCACAGGTCACCTGTCCTCCAACCTCACGTCTGCATCATAAATACCAAACACACACATGCACACACCCTCGTTAAACAGTGTTTATTAAAACTATTATGAACATTTTATGACGGTAGATGAATGAAAGAATTTTCCATTTTCCAGATTTTTTTTCTATATTTGTTAATTACACACAGAATTTGATTATTTATTAAAAAAATTAATATCTGTAAACAGATTGATTATAATACTGAGAGAACACCTGGACATTTTCATGTTTAAAAAATCATTTGTTTTATTGTTATTTATTAATAATTTTTATAATTTATTATTAACTTATATGTATTGTTTTGCACTATAGATTGATAATGAATTAATGAATTACCAGATCTGACCTGGACCTGTATAAAAAGCAGAAAATCAATATAATCGTACATAGGCAATCGAGATCAAAGGCTTGGGTCAATAGCGGTGGATATTTTCCACACAGTTCCTGCAAAAACTGTTTTTGATTTCATCTGAGAGGTTGGTTTTTTTTAAGGGGGAATTCATGTCAATACTTTAGAGGTTATGGGGAAAAAAACACAGAAACAGAAGCACACGGTGCAACACAAACACACAGGCTGGTAGGATTTTATTCGGTGGGTTTATTTAGGCTCAAGCTGGAAGAAGAAAGTGAACGCAAGACAATGAAGCAACATAATGAAACAACCTACAGGGTTTTTTTGGGGGAGGATGTTTTTGCCATCGTGTGCTTTTTGTTTGCTGTTTGTTTGTTGGAGCCAAGATTGAGAAGAGAAGTTGCTGGAATCGTGTCAAGTAAGCAGCAGTCTTCTGCTTCTGCTTGCCATCCTTACAAAATTTAAAGTTCACTTTTCAGAACGAGAGCGTAGCTTCAGACAAATTGCTCGCTCTTCCCTGCAGGCCCTGCGTGGAGTTCTAGCAAAGATATTTGAATACAGCTAGAAAACCAAGATGCCAGTCTTGTGTCTACAAGTTTGGTGGCCATTTTCAAAGAAGCGCCTCACTGACAGAGAGAGATCGGAATCTGATAAGTGATGAAGAGGTAAAACTGCATCGCATCTCATCTCAATAACAAAACAACCAGAACACAACAAAACGGGTCTTTGCGTCGTGACTGTGGGTAAACGCCATCGCGCTCTGAATACTGTATGGATGACTTGAGCCGTGGGCGGATTAAATGGAATTTGTCATCTGATGCGCTAACAAAAACTGCACTATCAATATATGGCAAGTCAGATGTCACTGTGATTCACTGGGGGCTTCTCAGAAGTTTTCAAATAATGATATCACTCGATGGAAGTTTTGCGCCTGTTAGTTCTGCCTCCAGCTGTATGTGAAGCGCAGATAAAAGGCGGTGGGAGAGACGTTCGCTTCGGCTGCGTCTCCGAGGATCAACAGTGCACAACCCACACACAGCTGTGTTGATGAGGAGAGCCCCTTACTAATACGGCACGGCCCTCCAAATTTGAATGGACGCAGCCCGGAGGTGATGCAGACAAGCCAGCGAGCGACAATCAGTCGGTGTGTCGACATTATAAACTTGCATGAGAAATCTTCTCTTGGGAGAATGTGTGTTTTTTCTTCTTCTTCTCTGGATGGAAACATAAACTCATGAATAAACAGAAGGATTGTGCATGTGAATGTAAAAACACATGGCTCGAGCTAATATAAATGTAGAGGCTTTAGTTACAGAAATGATTTAACTGGATTAAGGAGATACTCTGAGGAGGCGGTCCAAAAAAAAAAAAAGGAGAAAGTGCCAAAGATTTCAGCCCTTGGGTTTGTCTTGTCTTGTAGTTAGAGGTTTGCTGGGAGAGAGTTTGATTCTCTTCTTGTTACAAGGACTGCAGTGGGCCTCTACGCTTTTATTGACGACATTCAGTCAATTTTTAATGGATTTGCTTGTATCAAATTTTGCTCACCACGCTCACGGCATCAGGTTGGATCAGCTCTCTCTGTGGTTTGTATTGACATGCTCTGCCTACAAGGCTATTTCTTTAAACCTCTGCGTGGTAAGGCTCTTGGTCTCTTGGAGGCTCTCTACAGCTTCCAGAAAAATAATGTGTTTTAAAGTAACACCGCTGCTGGAGTAGTACTGTACGCAGCAGCAGGAAAGGAACAGCTGGACACGTCTCCCGTTGTTTGATTCTGCTGCTTCCAGTTATCCGAAAAAAGCGTGGAAGTTAAAGTAAACGGGCTGCTCGACAACAGAGGAGCGTTTTGGGGTTAATGCCTTTGTGCTTTCTGCTACAAGCAAAGTGCAAAATTCCTGCACCGAGAAAAACTGTTGTGTCAAATTCAGGGAGTGTATGAGTGGAGACGAGATCCAACCCACTGTTCTGATTTACTAAATAGCCACATTAACATGCATCTAGGATGCAGCGCTCTGTGCTAAGCTGTTTCAATCACAGCTTCCACACATTTCCGAGTGCAGTTCCAGGAAAATATTTACTGCAGATACATCGAAGAACAATGGCAGCAAAACCCTGGATAGCAGTGTTTTGAAATGAATGATCAGACAGCTCAAAATAAAAGATTTAAGTTTTGCTTTTGACTGAGCTGTAATGAAGCGTCTTCCACAAAGCCTAAACCAAGTGGAGATTATGTGTTTATTTCCAAGCAGGCCTGCATTAAAATTACTAGACAGTGTTATTTCCCTCCAGTCTCTTTTCATCTACCTCATCTCTTTATATCTGGGGTGTCAAACATAAGGCCCATGGGCCCTAATTCGCCCGGCAAAGACTCCAAAGGGTGTGCTACCTAGCATTTTTTTGTAATCTAGCAGATATATTTTTTCATGCTGGCAGATTTCTTTCCTCTACTGCAGCAGCATTTCTTTAAAACTGAGACCTACTGTTGAATTTGCACTTCTTTTTCTTACATTGAGATATTTCAGGGATTTGAAATGTTTGATGAAATGTCTTTAAACTGACAGAATGGGAGGTCAAAGTGGCCTGCATGTAGTCCACCCTGTAAAATGAATTTGCCATCCCAACTCTATATTCATTTATTTATTGTATTCATGTGTATATGTGGTATATTTCTGTTTGTATTCTGCAACTTCTGTTGGTGCTGTGCTACTGGGAACTGAATTTCCCAGAGGAACCCACATGAGGGATTAATAAAGTTTTATGTAATCTAATCTATATGTAGGTGTTTGTATAAAGGTGCTTAATTTGGCATTCACACCAGTTGCACTAATGTCACTCATGTACTGCGTGAACATTGCGAAAATATCTTAATTGGATATATGAGGCCTGGAGTTCCCCACCACTGACGTAAAGGCACTCATTTATAAACAGTAATCATTTAGTAATCATTACTAAGTCATTTTCTGTATGACTTTATAAGCTCACATTGTTGGGAAGGATATTTGGCTCACTCTTTACATCTTTTTAGAGACAAGAGGCTATACAAGAGGCTTTTTCTAATTGTCCTGTCATGTAGTTAAACATTTAACATGCTAACTGATCTCTGTTCTCTGAGAATTGCACGGTTTGACCTTGAGGTGAATTTGCTGGCACATCCACTCCTGGGAAGACTGGCAACTG
Organism: Hemichromis elongatus; assembly: GCA_015108515.1. Lineage (NCBI taxonomy): Eukaryota > Metazoa > Chordata > Actinopteri > Cichliformes > Cichlidae > Hemichromis > Hemichromis elongatus. The sequence continues at coordinate 13,291 of VUQR01000434.1, read as the reverse complement.
TGTTGAATCTTTCTCACTGTTGAACAATGAACTTCAGATTGTTTGGGAATGGCCTTGTAACCAATCCCAGACTAAGCAACATTAACAGTTCACTGTGGAATTCTTTCCTCTATGGCAAACTTGAACGCTTCAGACCTGCAACCTGCCCAAACTTCTGCTTTCATAGAGGCTGAGGATCAATTACTCAAGTGATATTGATTAGTAGCACATGGCTGCTAATAACCCTCTTAATCTGTATGGAAGCAGTAACAGTGTGCTTAGTTTTTCCACACATGACTTTTGATTTTGGCTTAGTTTTTGTTTACAAAAATATTACTTGGTGCAATATGCCACGAGGTTTATTTATTTAGTTTTTATTTTTCAAAAACTGGGACTGATAAAGAGTTTCAAGTAGAGATTTTTCCTTTAGAGTGAATGCACATAAATGGAAACTTCTATAACTATAATATATGACTGACATGTCAGGATAATAAGCCCGACACTGACACATCAGCATAAGGACTCTTTCTTTTAATGAAGGGTATATGCCTTCTTTTTCATGTCCATTTTAGTCCTTCCTGGAGCTCCTTTAGTTTAAATACAGCATATGGTTCAAAGTCACTTTGCACTACATTGTAATGGCATGTGGTACATTATTTGTCATATTGTATCCAGTAAGAAATGCACTCCCTCCTATCAGAAGATACTCTTTGCAGACAGTGAAGTGATAAAGGTCACAATTAAACACCTGATACCCTCCACCAGCCACAGCTTGCCTTAACCCTGTAACTCCATCATACAGGGCACAGTCTAAGCTGCAAACATGCCCCTGGCAATGCACACAGATGATAGGGAAAATGAACAATAACAGTTGGCTCCGTTTTTGAGTAAATGAACCTTCCAAATTCAAAATCACCACACCGAAGAAACAACTCCCACGCATTTTTCATTTTTCCAGTAGAGACAATTTTGCAGATGAAACGAGAAAATCCTACTGCCACAATCGTTTGAAACAAAAGCAGAAAGCAGAGTGAAGTCTTCCTAATAAATTCCAACCAAGCTTGGGTCAGATAAACAAAGCACCGGGCATAGAACACAAATCAATAGGTCAAGACAGGCCAAGAGTTTCTGGGGACGGAAAAAAAGTCAGGTTAAGTCAGAGCTGAGAGCAGTTCATCGAACAGGGCACCTCACAGCATGTCTCTTTGGCCACCCATTTACTCTCTGTAGCTGGGAAATCTGCTCGTGAGATTTAATGTGAACTAAAAAAAAAAGGGAAAAAAATAAAGAAATAAAAAAAATCCTCTTTAAATTCTGAAATGTTTGGGAAGCCATTAGTGAAAGATTGATGTGCATTACAACTTTGCAGCTATTCAAAAGACTCTTTTTTTTGTGGTAGTCGCCATCAAACAGACCCAAACAGACAATGACGCCAGATCTCTTCAGGCCACGAGATGAAAGCAATCACCAGCAGGTGTTTCTACCGCAAATGCATTAGGCGGTGATATTAAAGAGTGGGTATTGTGCTCCCTGCCATTCAGTCTGCATTTCCATCCAACCAACCTGCGGTACTATGTGGGAGGGTCATGACCACTCAGCCAGAGCTAGCTCTTCCATCAGAGATCAGACAGACACAGCAGGCCAGGCGCTGTGACCATACCTCCTTAAATAGCTCACACTGATGCCTGCTCACACAGATACACAATGAGTCACTATAGCACAGAGCCAAAATCCTGCTCTGGAAAGTGGGGAGGAAAAAAACATTTGATGATACTTTTTTCTTTTTCTAAATTAAACTTTTTTGGACCAGATACATTTTTCTTATTCTTGCCAGCTTATTTGTTGCACTTGTATTGTAGCATTTATGACTCATCAAAAACAAAACTTTTAAGGGTGGGACAACCCACCACAGGACCACAGGCACTTCTTCATTTAAAGTAACTTTGCAGAAATTGTTCAGGATATTTTTTTGTATTTATTTCAAAATATAAACCCTTCTGCAGGAAAGTTAAAACTTACAGTTTAACTTTTGGAAAATCTAGTTTATATAAATACCAGCTATTGCACAGATAAGGGTGACATTTATTTACATGTGTCAATGTGGCGTGAATGAGACATGGCGAGTCCACAGATCAAGCTTTTGAGCCATTTTATTGAATGCAGCAGCAGCTCACAGATTGCCAGCCGCGCATACACCACACAAACTCTCTCTGTCCAGACCCTGATTCTCCATGTTTAACACGGTGGGCGTGATTGCAGATGCTGTGCAGGTCTGTCCGCACGGTACCGCAGACCACGCATCAACACTCACCCCCATCGCCCGATTGAGGCCAAGGAACCATCCAACCTACTCCCCCCAACCAGACCACGCCTCATCACAGTTACCTACAATCGAGTTAAAACAACCACCTTATGGCTGTAGAAGAGTAAGGATACTGCTTAGGGGATCTCCAAAGACTATTGGTCAGTCTTTGAGACTACAAATGTAATATACTGAAATGGGCTTTGGTGTCTGTAATTTGATGGTTCCGGAGAAGGGATCTGAATAGGAAGGAGAAACACACTGAATAAATTAAAAGCAAGTCTTTTCTGGTTAATATAAATCCCAAAATATAAAAATTCCATTAAACTGTGCCCTTTCACTACATTAAGGCTAGCCAGCACATTCAAATTTGATAAAAGGGGTGTAACAGTCACTGGAAGGAGAGAAACCAAAACCAGGACAGCAGCACAAACAGTCTAAGTGAAGAAAAAAGTCCATGAAAAAAATCCATAATGTCACATGTGAATGAATCAGGTGTGAATGAAACATGAGGGATAAAGCAAACAATGAACACTTGTGAACACTTGGAAATACCTGGAAAGCTTGACAGCCAGGATATATATCAGTGTTGGGAAGGTTACTTTCTTCCACTACAGATTACAGAATACATGCCCCAAAATGTTGTTTGTAACATATTCCCTTAAGTTTCTCAAATTGATTAAAAACTTTGAATTACTCAATATATTGTCATGTTTTTTTTACAACTGCATGAATGTAGCAATCACATCCTGCAAATTCTTTTTTGTTTTTCTTTACCAATTGGCTGCTAAGCCCAAATCTCCAAGATAGACAATATAGTTAGTGTTGAGGCGCAAAGACTTAAGCTGGGCAATTTTTTCAGTCGCATTATTCAGCTCCTGCTCAAACTGTATGATTGATTCTCAGGGATTCTCCCTTCATTTTTGTGTTTGCGCATGCGCAGTGTGAGAGGCCGTGTTGACACGCTCATGACGGCCGACAGGATTTCAAACAGGTTTGATTTTCTTATTACCGAACGATTGATGATCGGGAGCTGGTCGTGAGGTGTTAATCACTTCTCGTTACCCCATGTATACTACACAATGCACAACATACGATTAAGGTGAATCTCAGGCCGATCCTCAAAAACAGTCAGATGACTGAAAAGTCGGCTCAAAATGTGTCAAAAGCTTTACAATGTATGCCCAGCTTTATGTTAACATAAATTAACATAAGATGTTAACATAAGATAAGATTTTAGCTTGGTGGTGAGTAGCCTTCAATAATAGTAATAAATCATATAGCAATAGTACATCGAAGACATAACCCAAGTAGCTACCACAAATAAAACAAAGTAGCTGCAACAGGCTAACTAGTTTTTAAAAAGAACTTACTTCCAGATGTTTCTTTAGGCTGGAGTCTTTTGACGCTGAGAGCAGCTTGGCTGCTGGCAAACAAAGTTTGCACTGAACTTTTTTCCCCCCTCCTTATGACGTAACAGATGACGAACTTTGACGGATGTTGAAACATTTCTTTGAGTTTTCTATGAAGCATGGACAAACTGAGACAGAAATATGCACGGCCCAGTGTTTTTTATGTTACTTATACTGTACTTGAACACCAACAGATGGTCACATTTATTCTCTGGTTTTTGCATAGTTCTCTGAAAATATTGAACCTTCAGTAAGTTGAAAGCCTGGTCAGTTTGACTTTGCAGAAATGCACAGTATTGCATTTTGAATCCCTGGCTGGAAGTTCGCTTTGATCGATGCACGAAGGCTTACAAGAGGCAGAGTGGAGCTGGCACCTGTGAGGCACATTGAGTTTGAATTGACAGCTCCTGAGCTCTCAGAGGTGTCTCCAGTGTAGACAGGCAGTATTTGGTGTTGAGATATTAAATTAGCCTTACTGAGGCAAATACAATAAAAATATTGAGCTCCTACAGGAATCACATGGGCTCTGCGTATAAAAGAAACCCATTCTTCTATTTCATGATAAAACTCAGGATTTAGGAAAGTTACCGGTACTTGCATTCAGGCTCATTATTCATCTAAGCACAAACATCTAAGAAATTTCAGTGATGAAACTTCACTTGTGTAACTGCAAACCACCAGCCAGCATTTCCCTGAATTCCTGATGTAATTTAAGGTCTTGTTAAGCCAAGGTGCAAGATCCCTTGGTTACACACGTATTTCAAACTGGCAAAGTACACTTTTTTTAAGAAATGCTGAGGAGTGAGGACTATCCACTTTAAAGAAGGTGCTGTGATGGCTGGTGCAAAACCATCCCCCATGCATGAAGAGCAGGGCTTTTAAAAAGTAAATATAGAGGTACTGTTATATGCATGTAGAGCATCTACAGCCATTTTTCCCCTTTCAAATTTAGTACTAGTATACATACCATCAGGGCATCTGCTGGGAAAGGATGGCTTTTAGTTTTCATCTAAGCGCAAGCATCCAAGAATTTCACTTGTGTTACTACAAACCGCAAGGCAGAGTCTCTCTGAATTCCTGATGTAATTGAAGTCTTCTTGAGCAAAGGCACAAAGCAAGCCTGAAATATTGTGTGCTAGGAAGGTAGCATGCTAATGGAAACAAGCTAACATGTTTCCATGGTCTTACTGCTGTAAAAAAAATATGCTGACACTGGAGAATATCTACAAAAGCTCTACAAGCAAGAAGATCGAAACCTTGAACAATACTTGACCCCAGGCGGTTTAACACGAGTGGGAAAAAAAGGAAAAATAAGAGAAAAAGCCCAGAAAATTAGCTGAGTGAGTAAGTGAGCCATGGAGGAGGAAGAGAGAATGGTAAATAAATTGATCTAGTGCTATACTTTAATTATTTTTTATGGCACAAGCTGGGCTTCAAATATCTGTGAAACATTACCTTTAGCACGAACATTGACTTGTTCCTCAGCCTCTGTAGTCGATGGCCACTCATCATAGTCACTGCTTTGCTGTTGCCTTCATTAGTTACGTTGGAAATATGTGTGTGTGTGCTGATCCCAAATGACAAGTGCCAAAAGTTTGCTCTTATTTAACTTTTTAACTTTTGTTTGCCATTCTTTTCTGGAAAATTTGGACTCATATAAGGTGTTAGTTTAGAACTAATCTAGATTAGGGACTACTTAGTGGACTTAGTGGGAATACAGACTTCTTGGGGCCCTAGACCAGTGAGGGCACCTCAAAGGCTCACAAACTGTCACAAACAAACAAACAGCCACAGCAATGACAGTAGTGAGACCTAACTGTGTCCCATCTGACTCCACTCACTTCTCCTGTGTCCATGATCCTGTTTAAATAAACCTACTGACAACAAAGAAGATGAAGTCAGTGGAAACAAAGAGGAAGAGGAGAAAAAGCAGCACAGTGGCAAGTAGAGCAGTTAATAACCATAAATATAATGTTAAATAGCTAAATGCTGCTAGTCTAGTCTCATACTTAGTTGAATAATTTTACTTCCACAAGCATTACAATATTTCTTTTTTTTACTTTGAACTTTAACATTAGTGTTGTTATTTTTGTTGTTATTTTTGTTGTTGGATTCCGATTATTTGTGACATATTGATGATGAGTTGGAGAAGTCCCTTGTGAAATGTTCCTTAGGGCCCCAACATAATCAAGAATCATCACTGGAAGCATCAGCGGTGATGTGGGGATATTGTACTGGACTGTGGTGGTGAATGCAGAGCTTAGCCAAAACGAGAAGCTTTTGGTTTACCGGTACATTTACATTCCCACCCTCACCTGTGGTGGTGAGATCTGGGTAATGATTGAAAGAGTAAGGCTGTGAATACAAGTGGTCTAAATGAGTTTCCTCTGTAGGGTGTTTGGGCTCACCCTCAGAGGAATGGTAAGGGGCTTGAAGCACAACCAATGCTCCTCCGTGACAAAAGGAGCCAACATAGGTCTGCCCAATCACGTAGAGAGCTGGGGATACACTCACAATCCACTGAGAGATTATATATCTCTTATTATATAGTTTCCTCTTGCAGGGAGTGTCTCCCCTAAGGAGGAACTTGGAAGTGTTGCTGGGTAGAAGCAAATCTTGAATATCCTGTTTAGCCCTCTGCCCACTGAACTTTCCTTCTGATGCCTTTATGTGCACTGACTTTACAGCCTTACGCTAACCTTGAACAAACACTTTTAAGGACAAAAATCATTCAGTAAGCTCTCACTAGCAGCTTGTTAACATTTCCAATATACCTTTGACCTGTTTTACTTTGCCATGCAGGTATGCTAACATTAAAACAAAGCACAAACTACAGCTGAGGCTGGTGGGATTACAGTTAGCTTTCAGATACTCGAAAACAAACCTGGGAACATATCTTGACCTTATAGTGTTAGAAGGAAACTCAAGGGAGAACCATATCTTCAATGTTCTGTAATTGATCTAACAAATCTCAATACTTTTGCCTTAATTCTTTACCCCCTGAAAGGCTACTAGGAAAAACCCTTGAAGCTCGTTTCTGAACGGAGCTATTTCTGTCATATTTCAGGCCTGCTTAGACACCTAAATGAAAGGAAAGGAATCAGATGTTAGTGAGGGTGGCCTCTTCCTATTCCCCGCAGCTATTCTAATGGGGGGTCAAAGCACTTCTTTACTGATATAAAGCAATGTCTCAGAATTCATCCCTTAAGGGTACAGGGGAGTTTTTTCAAATGTCATCTTTATGGGGGGAAAAAACTTCAACCACATGGTAGCACTGCAGAAAAAATTAGGTGATCACTAAGATGAGCTTTATCTTCTGAGGACCATGAATCCTTTTTCTAACCTGACATTGTGGCATCTATTGTGCCATGTTGCTAATACCCATAAATGTTCCAACGCAGTGCCATCAAATATGATTGCAGACTGAAATCTTCTTTTGATAGTTTAAAGTCAAAGTTTTACTGTAAGCATGCGGCTGGTACTATGCTGTAGTGTATTATGTTATTGAGTTGGGTACATAGAGTTAAAACAATAAGACAAGCAGTTCATATTCTCTATTTACTGAACTGTGTAAACCTCATTTGATTCAACTTGTTCTACTTGGATGTTTTTGCTCCGAGCTCTGACGCATTCACTGTACATTAATAAGTTATTTACATCCGAGTGCCGCAACAAAACATTAAAGACGCCACTGATGCGTTATAATATTAAGAAGGTGGAGGGGAAGCCTCCCTCCGCTCACTCTCACATTGGTGACACAGCGGAGGATGGCATCACGGCGAGTACGTTTATTAATGCCAGTTCAGTTGCCGCGCCAAGCACCGTCAGAAAGTTTTGCTCAGTATCTGAGGGGGTTCTTTGCCAGACAATATATATTCTCCCACAGATTTAGATTTCAAAACTGTTTTCAAACTTTTGACTCTGTAACAGACAGATCCCTCTGAGGTTAGCAGAAGAAAGAAAGCCTGTGTGAGAGGTTCAGTCTTCTGAGAACAGAGAGCTTTATACCGTGATTGATTTTAAAGTAGGTAGAAGGTTGCTGGATCCAGTGCCTTAGAAAAGTCCCTCCTGGTATCACGAATCTGCTCTCACATCACTGTTATTTATACTTTTGAATGATTGACAAGAAAAGCTCACGTTTCCTCGCTATCATAGACGATTTTAAATCGAAAACGAGGATGCAGCGCTGAAGTAATGATGCATTACGCTGCAATGTTGTGGATTTTACATTCTGGACTTGCCATATTTGGGATTCGGTGTGGCTTTTCATCGCAAAAAACACCATTTGAGTTTAGTCCATCTTCATCACATTAAGATGTTGCTCAGGTAAACTCTATCCTGACACAGTGGCCTACCACAAATGCGCCTATAATCCTGCCTGCCAGAACTAATTTGCACACCTCATTAGACGGCGCCCATGAAAATGTGTTTGCCAACATCTTAAGACAATAATCTGGAATGATTTATGAGGCTAAAACAATGAGAATTAATCTATTGTTTACTATCGTTTGAAGTTAATGTATCAGAGTGGAAAACTAGAAACAGATGAATAATGAGCGATGTGGAAAGCTAAATTGTAATTTTACTAAATTAGTCAACACACTGAAGGTAAAGGCTATTCTGTGTTGAGAATAATAGCTTTAAAAAAAGAACAAAATGAAGTTAAATATGCCACTGAAACAAGTTCCTGTATCCTATATTAAAGTAGTTTTTTCACATCCATCCAACTGCTTTATTTGTTTTTGCAGAGGTGGTGTTAATTTAAAAAAAAAAAAACTTATTAGAGATCTAAATTAGAAAAGAAGACACTGATTAGTAAGCAGTGCTGAAACCACCATCAGCAACTCTCTGCCCATCAGCTGGCACCTTTGTGCCCCATCCGGACACTTTATATAACAAACAGTAACGTCAACTCTCAGCAGAGCATTCCTCTCCTCCCTCCTTTCCCCCCATTGGTCTGAGGCAGGGTCAAAGGAGTTTAACAGGCTGAACTGCAGCATCGGCCGAAGCGCACAAAGCTAAAAGCCACCCAGAAAAATGCACATGTGCACCCAGCCTTGGGTAAGGTGCACTCAGCCACCCCTGAAATTGCCTCCCACATGAAACCCGTGTTTGTTCAATGAGAATTGAACTGTTCTGGGAGAAAGACAATGAGAATGCATGATTCACGATTGCTTTTGGTTTGAAAACATACAAGATTGTCTCTGTGAGCATTTCCCTTCTGCTTGGATCTGTTGCTGTGTGATGACACATTAAAGCTTACAGACAGTAATTATGGTAACTACTCCAATCTTGTTTGGGAAATACTCTGAGGAGGCAAGGAAACTTTTTCTTGTACTTTTTAACAAACAGAAGAAAGAGCTAAACCTTTTATTTATATTCTTTCTTTTTCTATAAATTCAATCTCTTTTTCATATAGAAAGTTCATTCAAATAAAGAACTGATTTGAATGCAAATCCTCTTCCTTATTACTTTCTACTCCTAATGCATTTCTTGCTCTTTTTGCTGGGATAAAATACTTCCTATTTTGAAATCAGTTTTGAAATCAAAGTCATAATTACCTGTTGCTACATGTAGTTTTCCAGCTATAAGACATGGTATACACAGAGTTCAGAGTGGGCTCCAAATTTGGGCTGAATTTATATCATAAAGTCTTAAATTCTCTTCAATCCAGGGCTCAAATGTGCAAAACCTGAAAGAAATGAACTTACAAATGATTAGCAGTCATTTGAAACCATAGCAGCAGATCAGTCACAAGTATGATGAGTCCAGGAATAGAAAATTAAATACGAGGATTTTGCATACATCTGCCATTTAACAACAAAAGGCGTCACGGTTGTTTACTCAGTAATGTGTTTTTTATCAGTGCTGTTTGTGTGAAACCCTAAATATCTCCAATACAGAATTCATCAAATTAGCAGCATATTAATGAGATACAAACAGGGATGATAAGATTAGAAAATTTGTTCTGGTGGATACAAAAACTGTGCTGTGAGGAAATTTGGCTGGTAGAGATGAAACCACAAACACCTAATAATGTGTATTTAGGGAAATGCTGTATAAGGATCATCTTAGGAAATGCTCGAATAATCGAATGCAAGCGCTGAATAATTATCGCCTGAAGTTTAGTCGCAGCGTTGTTGTACATAAGCAATGACTTTTTTTAAATAAAAAGGGGAAAAAATTTATTTTTGCACCACAGTCATCTGTCCCATGATTCAACAGCTTGTTGACCGACCTTTAGAAGCCATCACTTAAAATAATCTTTATCAGTGTCTCATATCATTGAGGAGGAATTTTGGTCCACTCTTTTTTACAGTGTTGCTTCAGAGGTCTGGATTTACTGGGTTATTATCGCAACAGTTTTCTTCTTTTGTGTCTTATAGATTTGCTGCTGTGTTTGGGATTGTTGTCCTTTACTTATTGAACCCATTTAACTGTTAAATACTTTGAAATACAGAAGAATTCATGGTGGACTCAATGGCAGCTGGTGCCCAGGTCCTGCAGCTGCAAAATAAGCCCACATCATCACCCTTCCACCGCCGTGCTTAACAGCTGAGGTCAAGTTTTGATGTGTGAGGTCTGTGGATCAAACGCTCCTGGCTGTCCCGAGGTCCAGATTAAAGCACAGAGGATATCATACCTTTGCTGTGACTGCTCCTAAATTGTGGAACAATGCTGCAATGTGCTTTATAGAGACACACTCAAACCTGGGAACCTTTCTAACACGCTCAATTGTACTTTTCCGTAACATTTAACATGCTAACTGAGGTCTGTAGACCTGATGTAGCTCTTTGGGGTTTTTTGTTCTAGTTTCTCTGAGTATTGTACGGTTTGATCTTGGGGTGAGTTTGCTGGGATGTCTTGAATGTTTCTTAACTTTTTGATGATGAACTTCAGATTGTCTAGAAATGATCTTATACCTTCCCCGACCAGTAACAGTTGCTTCTCCCAGATCATCAGACTATCCATCCATCCATCCATCCATCCATCCATCCATCCCTCCCTCCCTCCATCCATCCATCCATCCATCCATCCATCCATCCATCCCTCCCTCCCTCCCTTTTAAAGGACATTGTTTTATTAAAGAAAAACACTGTAGTTAAGTGTTTGGCCTTTAATCACATATTAAAAGGATGGGTCATGCAGAGCACTACTGGTAGACAGGAAGGTTTAGTTGGTGGAAAACAGACTCAATGATGGAAACCAAGTATAAAGGTGGAAACAAACACTCATCTGTTGACATCTTTTCTCATCACCTATTTAGAGACAATGAATAGAGAAAGCGGCTGAAATGAAAGAGAAAGAAAGATAGAAGGGAAAAATTAAATATTAAAGAAAAAAGAGGGTCTATTTTTAGAAGCAAGTGGTGTTGGGGGGGGTGTTCTAGTTGTATTATTGATGCTGCTGTGCAAGTGGGGGCTCTCTAGTTCTCGCCTGAGAGAAAGCTGGCAGAGTGTGTGTGTATGTGCATCTGTGGGGAGTGGTCATTGCATTTAAAAGACAAAATGGGGCAATAAAAGAGAACAAATTCGTCCTTTATAGCAAAACAGTCCAATATCACATTTAAATCTGAACAGAGAGATCGCTAAAAACACTGAAAGCGTTAAGGAAGGAGGCTGAGAAGTTGGGGAAAAAATAGAGATTGCTGCAGTTATGTGAACTTCATTCCCTGCAGAGAAGAGCTGGTGTACAGAAATATTTGCCTGCACTTTCTGACACGGTTTTAGTATTCCACACAGATGTGATGCTGGCTCCTCTCTGGCAGGGGTTCTGGGAGGGAGCCTTCATGTGGAGGCACTGATCCTGCTCTTTTTTTCTTCTTCTTTTTTAATGTACTAAAGATACACACATAGATGTAGACACACTTATGAGCAAGCTTGATACAGGAATACATGGTTTCAAAGCAAAGATGTTGGTGACGCTGCAAAGCACTGGTTAAAAATGCATCATCGTGGGACAGCATTTAGTACCAAGTTGCTGATCAGCTTAATTTAGAAGCATTAAAGTGCCACTAACCTGTTTTTATTTTTTTTAAAGTTTGCATTATTTTTCAGTCGCTCTCTGTGACAGTACAAAACATCAAAAGTACTAACAGTGAGATTTCCTTACACATTCTTTAGTCAAGGAAAAAAAGCTTTTTGTGTGCGCAATGTGCCATGCTTTTAGTTACACACACACACACACACACACACACACACACACACACACACACACACACACACACAAACACACAAAAAACAAAAAAAACAACAACAACAAAAAAACAAATGATGTTTTTATTTTGAAATAGAT
>VUQR01000433.1:0-14669 GCA_015108515.1 Hemichromis elongatus | reverse complement strand
ATATTTTAATACCCCCCCCCCCCCCACCCCCCCAAAAACCTGTAGGAAGGATCTGCTCTGAGAATGTAAATGATTGCTGGTCACAGCCTTGTCTAAATGGAGGTTCATGTATGGATCTGATAAATGACTTCATTTGTCACTGTCCCACTGGTAAGTACCATCTACTTGTGTATAACTAAGTATGTTTATAAAGATATTATGCTATTAATTTTCTGTATCGTGTAACATGGGAATAGCTGAAAAGTTGATTTCTTACATCAACTTCTTTGCTTCTTACTTTTTTGTTTAAAATGCACAAAGATACTAGAGCTCTTTGGTCTTTGGAAAGTTTCAATGCAAGAAAAAGGTTCTACCTAAGGCAACGAGTAATAAATTAGTATTGCGGATTGGGGTTACAAAAAATAACAGTTAGTGTTTTAAAATGTACTTTTTATAACCACGTTTGAAACTGATTGACAGTGGACCCATAAAAAAAAAAATACGGCCTTTGCTATTTTGTTAAACAGTGATTAGTCCACAAATACTGTAATTCAGCTTCTGGTTACTGTAGTTGTGAGCTTGTTCTTTAATCAGGTTTTTCATATTTAGCATCTATTTATAACAAATGTTATGGGAAGGGTCCATAATCAGTCCATGAGAGAGGGAGGTGTTGCATTCCTTTGAGAGCAGTGGTAATAAAATACTGATTCATTACTTGATTGCGCACGTCAGAATGCCACAGCCAGGCCACTTGGCATAACGCGTCCAATGTCACATTGAACTGCAAACAACCACAATCCACAGACAAATATTTGAAAATAAATCCCACAAAACATAGGTGCTGACCGGACAAGAAAATACACTTTGGTGTCGGACAGTAGGTACATGTTTTTCTCTTTTTTTCTTAATATATAAAATAGTAGAAGGGCTGTACACAACTGTCCAATTCAGTTCACTTTGGTTCTGGTATATAGTGCCAAATCCAAACCACAGTTGCCTCAAGGTGCTGAATAAATAAATGGATAAAAACACGTAGTTGAATTAAAAGTAACTTGAAACAGTGCCTGTTACACTGTGTATTTTATGACCTTATGGATATAAAAAATACATCACTGTAAATAATCTGATCTTATTATTTTCTGCCCTTTTTCTCAAATTACATTTTGGCAAAAACAGAACACCAATGTGTGAGTAATGGTTCCATTACGGTTATGATTTCGGTGACGGATTTACAGACAGGTACTTTTTATCATTTTATCCTTTGAGAAATTTAATTAGATAAATAATCTGTGAAACATACATGCTTCTTCCTACAAAAAGCACATGGAAATAATCAGACAAGATATCGTGTCTGTGTTCAAGTCCATTCCTGCCACCTTGTCTTGTTTGTGCATCATATATGTGTTTTCCACTTTTGCTTGTTTTGGGTGGCAGTACTTTTTTTTTCAAATGTACATGAAACAGAATTAGTTTGGAAAAGTTGTAAGGAGTATTCAATCAAGACTGTCCAGTCTTATAAATGTGCTGTTTTAGTGGCAGAAAAAAAAAATTAAGCTGCATCTGGATGGGTAAGCACACACAAACATATATACACACACGGACACACACACACACTGATTGGCAGTTGTGCTCATTTGTTGATCGCAGCTGTATTTCCTTGGGGATTCCCAAGTTCTGTAAAGATGGTACTTGTTAACGCAGCAACTTCCCACATTCTGAAGATATAATATTTTAGTTAAGAAGAAATACCAAAATAATGTTGCAATACAGCACTGAAGTCTCACTGCAGTTAGTTGTATTATTTACATTTAACATGAACCAAAAGCTAAATGGTATTATGCCTACCTACCGTAAAGGCAAAAATGGATCCATGCTTGCACTGAACTCCGACCCCACCATTTGAATGTCTGAACAGAAACTGACACTTATTAGACAGGGCAACTTTTTTTCAAATTTTCTCTTGTCTAGTTTTGGTGAGCCTGTATTAATCGTAGCCTTAGTTTCCTGTTATTAGCTCACAGGACGGCTCCCAGTGGATGGTGTTCTCAGTGATGATCTTCTCCATACCTTGATTCTAATGCATGGTTCTTTGGCTGACTTTGCCTGTCCTAGCAGCCTGACCATCCACTTCTGTCCTCTGACATGAACACGGCACTTTTACCAAGAGAACTGCTGCTCTTTTTTGGACCATTCTCTGTAAACTTTAGACCTGGCTGTGTATAAAATCCCAGTAGATCAGCAGTTTCTGAACTGCTTTGCCTATCTGGCTCCAACAACCTTGCCATGTTGAAAGTCATTTACTACACCTTTATTCTCAGTTCTGATGTTCAGTTTGGCGTTCAGCAGCTCTTCTTGGCCATGTCTACATTCCTAAATGCATTGAATTGTTTCCATGTAATTGATTGGCTAACTAAGATAATGCTGAACAGTTATACCTAACAATGTGGCCAGAGAGTATAGTTTGTAGTGTACCATGTTACCTAACAAGCAGACCCTTAATAAAGGCTAAACACATAACTGATTTATTGAAGGTGTTGAACTACTTAATGTAAATGTGTGTTTCATTAGAATATCTTGTGGGTATGAATTTTGAAACCAGAAGAAATAACAGTTTTTTAAAAAAATTTTTTAATTCATCTGAGGACTGAGCCACTAGTCGGTGTCAGATAGGATAGGAAGTCCCACCTGGAGATGGTGACACTGTAAATGTGACATTCCTTCATGCAACATTAACCTCAGAGTGAACTGCATGCACAATTGGTTATTAAACACTTCTGAAACACTCTGTTGGAGGCAATAGCTGTCCATTAACTAGCCAAGGCAATACATAATTTAATGTGAAAAAGGGTAGTTGGAAGGTCATCAAATATCTGGATAGATGTGAAAGTACGCTGGTCTGGATCGAGGTGACAGTCTAAAGAAAGTGAAGTCCACTTATAGATAAATGCATTACACAATCCAATAGAACTGACGGCAACTTCGCACTAATATTTGTGATGGAAATATGACTAGAGTGCTTTTTCCTTGGCTCATGAGCTAGGATATTTAACTGTTAGCAACATCATATTTTTTCAGTATTACTCCATTGGGCCCATATTAAAAGCTGATCTATTTTAAGACTCTTCCCATTCAGGTTTATCTATTTTTGGAAACGTTTAATGCATATCAGTCTCCAAACCTGTCTGTGCTTTATTTGCAACAGTAGACATTGACAGAGGTATCTATCAGTGACATGCAGATGTGCGTGTGTAGGGGTAGATAATGTGATATAGATCAGTCCAGTGCTGTAGGTCCCTGTCAATGATTCACTCAATTAGCATACTGCATAGCAGGTAGATTGCAAGGCGCAAAATCAATACTTCCATTAATCTGCTAAATAAAAGCTGCCTTTATCTAATAAAACATACAGCCATAAAGGTGTGTTGCATTCTGTGTGTTTATGTATTCAATCCTTGTGCCTTGATTCCTCAAGGTTTTGCTGATTTTTGCTTTTGCATTGTTAACTCTGTTTCAGGGTTCAAGGGGAAAGATTGCTCTGTGGATATTGACCTTTGCTCATTTGGAATGTGCAGCGAACATACATTAATATGCACTGAGACCAAGGATGGACACGATTTCTCTTGCACATGTGAAAGAGGTGAGCAAGTCTTTTAACAGGCTAAGCTAACTAAGCACACAAATCTGTGTTTGGTCTGTGTTTTGCTTTATTTAAAAAAAAAATTAAATAAAAATGAAATTGTCTCCACTGATTGTCTCTCACTGCATGTCGCTGCCAGAAGTGACAGGGATAAGACAAGAGTAAGTGGAAGGGGCTTGATCTCTAAGATACTCTGAAGATTGCCAGGGTTATCCAGGCTTCAGAGACTTGCGAGTCAGTAGTGTGTGTGAGTGTGGTACTGTTTGAGTACACACAAGGGGAATCATGCAGTTTTTTTTCCCCTTCTGGATGCAGTTAGGGTACTTGGAATAATAAACATTTGCTAGCCATACCAGTCATAACTCAGCCAACACTAGTCCTCTGCAAATGAATGGTTGTTACATAGAGGTTCATGTAAACTAATCAATACCCATAACTTCATTACCCCTGTTGCATTTATGCTCGGCAGATGTCACAGTGAAGGATTGTGAGTGATTTCTTATGTAAATGCAAGCAACGTGCGGCTAGCTGCTCTCCCTAAAACACTTCTCAAGGGCAAGCTGTGAGATGCTGTTTTGTTTAGATATTTCTTGTCGACAGTCTTGGCATCCATGTTATCTAATGCTTTCGAGCCTAAGGTGTTGTAAAACATGTTACTCGTGCCCCTCACTACGCTCACTATCCTACGCTGCCAACTTTTTGACCCAATATTTAGTACATAAGTTAAAGCATGCCCATCTGTGGTTTGATAATGAACTCAGATTGGTCGATTTCGGTAAGGTTTCATTTTGCACTAGCATTACATTAAGGGAGTTTAGGGAATGAAGTTATTTAACTCAGGATTGTAGAACGTAGCAGCTGGGTTCGTTTTCGTCTGTTTATTTTAACCCCGTGACTTTTATTGTGAAAACTTATAAACTTAATTTCCTGCAAATTCCTTGTCCTTTTAATCTTTACTAAATTTCTTATTGTGAAGGGCATCTTCAGACCGTTACATTTGGATAACTGTGTGCGAAACATTGTGTACACTCAAACAACAACTGTATGGCAGATAAGTGGGACATTAACCCACACACAGTTTGTGTAGCACCAGAAACAATGTGCTTAAAACACAGGCATGTTTCCTCTCTGTAATGGCCTGCGTGAGTGTGCTTACATGTGTGCGCTGATGCATGTTATTTGTTTTATGTGGTTCTCTTTGTATATTGATTGACTTTGATCTTAAAAATCACTGGATTTGGCTTGTTTAATGTAATAAATCAGAAGGGCAATGACTGCCTCTTATTAAACATGATTAAATGATCCAGTGAGCTGAGTCTGCATGTGCCCAGCAAGTTCTTTGAATCAATACGAGCTTTGAAAACCAGCTTTTGTTTGTGAAAACAAAGTCATGCTGATCCTAATTGACTGAGAAATAAAACCAGGCAAAAAGGATTCCAGTAACGCTTTGGGGTTTTTTTTCTTTCTACATATGCTGCAGGGTTTGGAGGGTCATTTTGTGAAGTAAATCTTAATGAGTGCGAGTCAAACCCATGTCAGAATGGTGGCATTTGCGTGGATGGCATTGACATGTATCAGTGCTTGTGCTCAGAGGGTAAGTTGTAATGCAATTATATGTCCCAATAGTCAAGATAATATGATTATATAGCTAATTCAGACTTTGTTGGTTTTTAAGTGGGCAGTCGAGCAGTTGCAGCCCTAAAGTTATAACCGTGGTTTAAATGAAAGAGCTATTCAGAAACACTTTTACATTCTTTTCTTTTTTCCATTTGGAGGTCGTTTTTTATTCTTAGGGATAAATGGACAAGCAGAGATGACTTATTTCCAATGCAGCTGTGAGTCAAATCACAAAGCGAGGCTTTTTATTTTTTGCTACAAGGAAAACCCTTTTAAAAATGAAGCTACCATCAAGTGAGGGGAGGGGAAAAAACAATCATGCAGATTTGTATACTTTACTGTAGACTGATTCTTACTGTAAGAAATAATACTGTCTTTAAACAGAGTTGAATGTTTTCTAGAGTTTTTTCTAATTGCTTTGTTGCTTCCTCTTCCTATTTTAAACTAGCCAAGCTCTAATTTCACCATGATATCTACTTCAGATTTATTCTTAGGAATCAAAACGTCTGTAATAGTTTACTGTATTATACAGCAATTACAACACATATTTTTATCTACCTTACAACAGTTTCTCCAAAATTCTCATCTTATGAGCTCATTAATGCATGAAATGAATTGAATCGAGATTCCTCTCCCCTGCACAAAACATCTTTTCAGTAAGTCAGAAGAATGCACAGTTCATTCAGGAAGGGTGTTGCTTTCAAAATGAACAGTGGAATTCTTGTGCATTGCATTGCAGTGCAGACTCTTTTAGATATATTAAATCTATCCTGAACAAAAATTAGATAACTGGTGTTATCCACACAGGCCTTCACGGAATCCGCAAGGACTCAATTCCAGCACAACTACATAAGATTATTGTTCCCTGTCTCATTTGTCAGGATAGAATTTTGTCCAAATTGAAATGAAGCTTATTGAGCGAAGAGCGGAATTCAATCCGCAAACTTGCTGTGTTGAATTAAAATCCGTGTACAGGTACTTTTACCATACAAAGCTGATTGCTAGTTTTACTCGGGATAATTATCAGTTAAACATTTTGAATCTCCCAGTTTGCAGTTCAAGATTAGCAAGTATTTGCTTAGATTTCTCCAGTCACATAAAATCATTCAATCAGAAATTGTCACGTGTGTCATTAGTGTAAAAGAAATAAATCACACCTATTTTTCCTGTAATTTCTTGGTCCGGTTGACATCTTACCTGCGAGACATAGCGCTGATTAATCCGTGATTGTGGGTGAAGCCTGTTATGCATTTTTAATGAAGTCGGAATAATTGTCAAATTTTATGACTTGGAGAGAGGTGGAAATTGGTTCCATGGTCAGTTTGAGAAATGATGAGAATTTGACCTGCACCGATGGTGCTGATAGCCAAGCATTAGTCATGGGCCTCCTGTAGCTGCAGTGTGTGACAGTGCTAATGATAGTCATTTTGTAGCGTGACCACACGGTGGAATATATTTATGAGGGACTAAAATGTCAGAAATTGGCAGCATTCACTTTTACATGAAGACTTTTATTTTTTAAATATCAAGTGTAGTGAGATAACTCCGAATTAACCACCATGAACAAAATCATAATCAGGTAAGTACACCGTATGAACAAATACATCTTATTTCCTTCAAGTACAGACTGTGGCACAGCGTATTCTCTACCTTGTTAATTTGTGGAAAAAGTCATGTAAAATTAGAAGAAAGCTATAAATTGCTTAATTGATAATTAGTTGGTGTAATTTATTGATAATTAGTATCTTTTCAAGTCTGGTGTTTACTGACATTCACACACCATATCTGATATGAGATTTTTGCTTTTCTTTCCATACAAGGACTTAAGGGGCTGAACTGTGAAATCAACTATGATGAATGTGTCCATGGATACTGCACCAATAACTCCACATGTATTGACCTGGTTGCAGACTATGAGTGCATCTGTCCTGCGGGCTTTGCTGGCGAGTTATCTGTGTTAGCATTTTCATAGTGGGCGTTGATGAACATAGCCTAGTTCAATGAATGTTAAGCAGTTATAACCATAAAACATATCTGGCTTTACTAATGTAAGAGTGCACTTAATTGATAATTAAAAAGTTTTGATTCCTCATGTATAAGCCGAGTATAGGATAAATGAATCTACATATAGAACATGGGTTACAGAAATCCAAAACAGCACTTTATTCTCTTACTGAGCTCCATGATATTTACAGTGAATTTGACAAAGTGCAAACATTTAAATTACTTTGTGTAATTTCCCTAACTAATACATGTTCACTTATTTTTTTTTATAATTAGGATATTAATGAAACTTTCATTCTAACCAATATATGTTTAACAAAGAAAATAGATTGTAATAAGTTTGTGTTCTTTTAGCGGTGAGAAAACACTTGATAGACACTAAAAGTGCAAAGATATCGCAATTACACTGCAGTAGCTCCCCTACTGACTTCATTACTAAAACACACATATCTCACTTTAATGGTCTTTCCTCGCCACAGTCAAACTCATTTGTATGTCAGCTTGTTGAGACGTGTCCGTATGTTTCCAGCGCTACCGTTTTCTTTTACTTCGTCATTATCTTGATAAATTAACAATCTTGTTAACAATGTTTACCTTTCAGGTAAAAATTGTTCGTCGTCTGACTCCCCATGTACACCAGACATCTGTAAAAATGGAGGAACCTGCTCCTACAGCTTGATGGGGGGAATGCGGTGCATTTGTCCGGCAGGTATTGAACGAGCCTTTTTACACAGCAGAGTGGCATACATTTATTTAATCTTTGTTTTGACATATCGATCAAACATACTCATTAGTCCGGTCATTAATCTATAAATGTAGAACAGTAGGCTTCATAAAAATAGTATTAAGTTATTTAATCAATATAGCCACGCTGAGCATCGCTTAACTAGACGCCCAATTGCTTTTGTAACTTCAATCATAAGTGTACATTAAAACATATCAGTGTTGTTGTTTGCTGTGGAATAATTAACACATATTTTACCTCTAATTGAATATCATTAGAACCCAATGCACACATGTTTAGATTGGTGAAAAGGCTAACTGTATGTTTTTCTGTACTGTAGGTTGAATGCTATTTCTGAAGTCTCGTTTTGCTTTAGTGATGTATACACTGACTGGTTGTATTATGTAAATCAGCAAGGACTAAAAATCCAGGCAATGAGATATTTACATGAAATCACAATTCATGATTTTTGACAGATGTGGCACAACTTACTGTACACAACACTTGGCATCAATCATGCCTTTGATCCCACCTCTTACAGGATACCTTGGCAAAGATTGCTCCTCATCGGTAAGCCAATGTGTGTCAAATCCCTGCGACCCCAAGGGAACTATCCTCTGTGAAAAGCTGGAAAATACTTACAGATGTGTGTGTCAACATGGGTACACTGGGCGGCACTGCAAAACACCTATAAACCACTGCGTTGATGGCCTGTGTCAACATGGTTCAGCGTGTGTCGATCTATCAGGCGGGTTCAAGTGTGATTGTTTACCAGGTGGGTTCATCACTCTGCAGGGGCTTGTTTCAGGTGGCGGCATTTCCTTGAATGAATCATGTATATAGCAGACACACTCCCAGTTTGAGCCTTTCACTTGTTCAGCTTTCTTCTCTGTGGGAGTCTAATCTCTTTGGCCTTAAGCAACAACACGTAACAGTCTTATGAAATGTGTAAGTCAAGGCTCAGTTCATCAGGTTGTGAGCTGACTTCAAAGCAGTGATGACGCCTAGGATTCCTCTTTGCCCACATAGACTCCACAAGGCTTCCTTTAGCAATGTATCCCTTTGATGAAATACAAGTAAGCGGATCCATTATTATAATATTAAATATTTCATATCAGAAATATCAGAAATGCAGTCATTAACTATAGCTGCACTTACTGTATCAGAAGTGGCCACAAAGAGCTATTATAACAAGCATTTAAACTGACTTTGTTGTGAAAAACCTCCAGATTAGACTGATAATTTTGGTACTTAGTAAAATGTTAATAAAAGGACAATCTTTGCAAATTGTTTTAAAATACTAAAACGATTTCATTAGGAATCAGCTGTCGTGTACCTACAACAGCCCAAATGACTAATTTCCTTCTCTAAGTTCTTTCATAGCTTTAAGTGAACAGTGTGGAAGGCACTGAGTGTTCATTGCTCGTATGAAGTGCTGTGTTTTCATTTGAAAGTAAAACCAGTAAAAAAAAACAACCCCAAAAAACAAAAGAAAATTGCGGTTATAAAAAGCCTCAAACCAAACAAGTTCATGACAAACATCTTACATTTTTAATGCGTGTTGATTTTATGCTTAAAAGGTGCACTTTGGGGTTTTCTTGTAAAAAGGCTTATGTTTTCATTCATTATTTCTTCTCTAACACACTGCAACAATAAGCGCATCTCTTCCCTTAACATGAAACACAAAGATATTTTTGATTTTTTTTTTCCAACCCTGCACTGTTATTTACATTTGCTTCCTTGCGGTCTTCTTCTAAACAACTGTGGGTCCTATGCAATGCTGTGTTATGCTATCAGCTTATCTTGCTCATGAGTGCACATGTGCAACCCTGCACAATGAACTGCAGAAAAGTCCAAAACTCCACACAAATACCTACATTTTTGTTTTTCTTTAACAATACACTAAGTGTACATTTTGTCATTTTCTGCAGTTACAGAGATAAACCGTGTAACTTTAAAAGACTTTAAAAAGGGGGTATGTTATCAAGCATCCTAAAGGGATAACTTTAAAGAACTACAATGTAAAAATGAGAGATCCAATAGAACGTCTTGCCTGTTTTCTACAGGTTTAACAGGCCAGTTTTGTGAGATAAACATTGATGACTGTGAAAAAGAGCCATGTGGAGTCCTGAGCATTTGTAAAGACACTTTGAATGGCTACAATTGCTTCTGTGCACCAGGATTTATTGGTAAGTGAAAGCTATCTTGAAGTTATTCTTTGTGAGTGAAAGTGGCATTTTATTCACAGAAGCAATTTGTCAACATGCAGTCCTTCTTTTATATTTTCTTAGGAAATAAATGTGAGATTGAACTGAATGAATGTCTCAGCCAGCCTTGTCGCAATGGAGGCTCCTGCATAGATGAGCTCAACTCATTCAGCTGCCAGTGTCCTCCTGGGATCACAGGTAGTTTATATGCTTCTTTCCATGACTGCTCAAACTTATATGTGTGACCTGTGTAAATAAAACTGAGCAAGTTTACTTGAAATAACTTGAAAATGTCTATAAACATTAGCAAGTGTGGTAAAATTATTATTATCTATGTTAATGCAACACTGAAAATGTTTTTCTACATGTTTATTTTTTCAACACAACACTGTGATTGTTAGACAATATAAATTTAATATATAATAAATCTACTTACATGTAAAAACGTACATGTATTTTAATCTTGTTCTGTTTTATTACTGTGTTTTTTGAAATATTCATTAAACAGTCCTAGCAGTGCAATTTGTGATCCAATTTGGAGAAAAATTTAAATGTTAAGATATTTATTCCCCACAGCTGAAGTATGAAAATGATTTTAAAGTGCATATAGTTTTACACGCTGGTGCTTCTGATATTTCACTGACTGTATATAATGTCCTCCAGGCATAGCTCCTTGAACAGGTAATACAGTAAGTGTATCTTGTAGTGCTAAAATTGTTCCTGCTATTAATTGTTACTATTTCCTTGCTCTAAATGTTATTTTTTTAATTTTTTTTTTGTGGATATGATGCCTCAAAGTTTTTAGTTTAAGTGTTGAGTAAACTAAGCAAAGGTAGTGTTTACTTTAACCCAACTACACTATTACTAATCACAGGTATAAAAATGTAGTGTGTGTCATCAGAGGAGGGCCAGAGGATGTATATCCTTCTGAAAGCTTCAATGCTACCCTTACATTTTTCACTGATTATTTCTTCCATTTGTGCAAAGTAGAAATGTTTGTTTGATATTGTCATTAGCATAATAAGGGGTTTATAAACTCTTAAGATGTCCATGTTTATCTAAATATAATCTGAAAGATATCCAGGCTTTGATCTTGACATTTCATGGGTTTTCTGAACTTAAATCTAGAGGAAAATTCATAAATTTTACCAAATACTAAGTTGAAAAGTGTTGTTGTCTGTTTGTAATTAAAAACCCAATTGAGTCACCAAAATCGGAATAAATTCCCAGAAAATAATAGAACATATGTCTCAGCAAATCTGCTTTGATAAAATGATGTCTTGACAGTGTTAAAGACAGATTACTTAGATAATTATTTCTGGAAAAACTGACCGTCACTATGGGCAGCAAGACTAATCCGAGGTGTTAACGCTTCCATCATGCAAATCTTTAGAAAAGATCCACAAATGGAGGCAATACGGTTAAAGAAACAAGCTTTATTGTTTATAGTGTTACAAGTGCAGCACAAACAGTACACTGCAATTACATGGAATGTTGGTGTAATTCAAAGACCCCTTATCATTTTGGCATTTCACACTATGTAACAGCCTCCTCTAAAGCTTACAGAGAGTAAATGTGTGAAACAGCGATAGTGAAGGAAAAAAATCATCTTGCTGCTTGGTTAGTTTGCTGCTAATCTGCTCTCTATTTTGAGAAAAAAAACAAGGACAGAACAGCAAGAGAATTGTATGTATTCTATAGAATACGTGTGTGCACATCAGTCATTTTATTAGGTACACCTGCTCATGTTTGTTAATGCAACTATGTAGGCATAGTCAAGATGACCTGTTGAGCATACATACAAATACATGCATACACACCTTTAATCTTCATGCCAAATGAAGCATATTCCCTTTGTTCAAATCTGTGCTGTATGGCAATTTTTGACCATGTGTGACCGCTGCTGCTTGTTGACATTATAGGCATCTACTGTGAAGTCAACATAGACGAGTGCATGTCCTCTCCCTGCCTGCACAATGCCACTTGTGTTGACCTAGTTCATGCCTACGGATGTCTCTGTATGTCTGGATTTGCAGGTTAGTGAATGCACTTTTTTGTGAATGCTTCTGTGATGTGATGTGTTGATGACATCCTACACATATAAGAAGATATGGAAGTATTTATTATTTTTCATAATTTGTGCATAATTTTCCATTACAAATAAACAGAGAAACAATAAAAATTCACAAAAATGTGCGTTGTGGACATGAGCATATCTCTGAGATTTAACAGGTACTAAATCTGCAACAGATCTTGGGCTATGATGCACTGTAGATATGTTAACAGTTTATAGTTCAGACTCGGCACCATATTAAACATTAACATTAAACATGTGAACATGTTACAGCCATGGTCATTCCTCTGCTTTGTTGTATTTAGGTATAAAATAGTCGTGTTTAATCAGCAGCAGTCAGCAGAACAATATCACGTTTGCACTCGTGCTCTTATCCTCTAGTGCTTTTTTCTTTACATGTGGTGCTACAATGCTCACTGTTTATAGTGCAAAGGTGACTGCAAATTAAACCGCAGGTAAGCCTCAGAACATAAAGGTCAACCACAGCAATGGCTTTTGAACTGTTTCCTAGCAATTTGATAATAATTCTCACATAGCAGAATTCACAATGCAAACCCCAAAACAGAAGTGGTGCAGTGCTCAGTCCTGTAAATCTTATACATGCAAAGGAGGTGATTTCTCTTCTTTCTAAAATTCTTTCGGATTATGCATTTAAAACTTGACAAATAATAAAAGTTGACAAATAATACTTAAAATAGAATGAGGATGTTATTGCTGCTCCAGCTACCTTGCTGCAGCACAGCAGGAAACCCTTTATGGTATTATAGCTCTGTTTAGCAGTTCAGCTGTTTCATTCTCTGTATGTAGCATTAAGGTCCGCAATATCCCCTCCCCCCAAAGAATGCCAAAACCCCAGATATGTTGTTTATCCACATTCAATTTGCTTTTCTTACTCCGATGAAATATTGATGTAAAGTAACAGCATGAACATAATAATACAGAAAAGGTCATTTTTAATAGGTTGAATTACTAAATGTTTGTGTCGATCACTCTTCAGAATAGCATATTCATCAATTTGTGTTCTTTCCCGTCAAAGGTACAACATGTGAACTCGACATTGATGAGTGTGCCTCATCTCCCTGCAAGAATGGAGCCACTTGCATTGACCAGCCTGGTAATTACTTCTGCCAGTGTGTGGCTCCATTTAAAGGTAATGAGCACTGAGGGAATGGGGACAAAAAGCAAAGTTAATTAAATTCACATACTGTTATTTTCACCTGTCTGAACTAACCTCACATGTCTCAACAAAATTAGTAAGTCTTTATTCGTAATCCGTAGTTAAATAAAGAAATCTTGAATAACTAGGCAGGTTTAAGCCATGGTTGATGCTTCCGCCATCCGTGTCATGTCTTCATTTTCACATGTCCTAAAACTCTTTAACTTGGTGGGTTTTTTTTAACCCTAATCACAATATAAAAGCTAGCAAAGTGCAAATAAGTATGAAAAAACAGTGAAATAGGGTATGACCATGAGACTTTAATCTCACTGTTGTTCTTAATGGCGATGCCATATCACCTACCTACTAAAACACTCTGTAAACTTATAACACTTTTAACTTCATAATACTAATCATTTATTATTATCCAAATGCCTCTAGATAGTTAACACAACAATTAACAATAAACAATTTCCAAATATTTGATACAACTTTACAATAACAAATCATTCTGATATGTGTTTGCTGAAAAATTATGGGTAAAAATTAAGAATTACGAGTTCATTGTTCAGTAAAGAAACAAACAAAAAACTAAACTGAACGAAATAAAAATGAAATTAAAGGTTAAGTCAGTCAATTTACTATTAAAGTGTCACAGATTTCTTTTGTTAACAAATACATTTTACTACATTTTACACAGAAATCTCTTTGGATGAGTGTCAAAGTGATAAATTTCAGTAACCAAAACCTTTAATGTTAACTTTACTGTGACGTGACACTTTTATGTTCTGCAGACACCTTTTACTGGTCATTATGCAACAAATGCACAATATAGACAAAAGCAATGGGTCACACCTCTTTATCTGTAGATTCAGGTCACGGACACAGCCATATCTGTGAAAGTAGGTTCTAAAGAGCTTGCTGAATTTGAGTGTGGTATTCTAATAGTTAGGATTTTTTTTTTTTTAATTCTTAGATATTTTACGAGTAATTGTAAGTGGTGTTGTTGCACAGTTGTCACGGCTGGGGCAGCAGTCGTGTGGTGTGGGAGGAAGGATCCAAATGCAGACCGTTGTAGGAGGTGCGAGTGAGTTTTATTAACAGTGCACAGGTAAACAAAGGCAGGAGCGAAACTAAACTTAAACCTAAACTGGGAAAAACTAAGAGACAATCTACATACATGAGATGCTGAGGAACTCACAGAACGCGGGGCAGAGAGACATGGAAACACACGGAATAATGCAGGGGAACACTCAGTTAAGCAGACGACG
>VUQR01000429.1:0-18269 GCA_015108515.1 Hemichromis elongatus | reverse complement strand
AAAAAAAAAAAAATTTTTTTTTTTTTTTTTTTTTTTTAACTTAGGTAAGGTTATTTTTAAAAAAATATATTTAAGGCTAAATTCCTCCTCTTACAAATGAAAAGCTGAGTTCTATTGCTACTGTAAAGCTACATTTGACTTTTACCATATTTATACTGTAACTGAGACTTCCGGCCTGGGCCTGTGGTCGTCAATACAAACGCAGTCTCGCTTTAAATCTGAGTCGGATATGCACAGTTTGATATTAGGCAACTGGCATAGTAAACACCAAAAACATGACAGTGAACTACTTCAAACAGGTGTACACAGTGCTATGGCTTTGTGTAAGTACCAAACACTTACTGCTCAGCCTGGTATATCTGATGATTCACTCCTCATAGCTGAGTCTCAGAGAAGTTTATCAGTATTCATATCTTGCTAGTTATATTTTACAATTGAGACCTGAGCCACTTTGTTGATCCCTTATTCCAAGGTTTATCAGACATCATCAACATACAACGCTAACACCTATTAGTAAATTCAACTTGTCTGAAAATTTTACTGATTGTAGTATTTCTTTCTGTTATAATATTGTATATTTTACCGCTATAGCTATAGTTTCCACTATATCTGTCAACTTTAGTTTTGTGGCATGTCTGCTGCTTATATTTTTGCCTCCAGAGTGGCTCAGACTCTAAACAATGTCCTTGTCTCTTATAGCTTCAGTTCAGCCTTCTGGAATAATCCCGCAATCTATCCCAGAAGCGTCACATCTCCCCGTCTGTCACATCATCTGAGTTCTTGGCATGGTTTCCTGTTGGTGTCCGGGATACCAGTGTCCAAAATTGTTCACATATCCTCCTGAGTGCACCGGTGCACCTTTGGCAGCCATGCTGATATCCCACAAGGAACATGGAGAGGAGGAGGCTGGTGGTGGAGGGGCAAGGTGTTCTCCCTCAGGTCCACAGGGCCCATTCTTCATGATCTTCTTGTATTTAGATCGTTTATTTTGGAACCATATTTTAACCTAGAAAAAGGAAGAGCGACAGAGTTAAGAGCCAGACAGGAGACACTGTGATGGGATTAAGTGATTTATTGTAAGACAAAGACCAAAACTATCATTAAGTGACTGTTTTATTTTAAGGTCGTATGCTCAGTAAATAGTTTTATTTCAAAGAATTATGAAGTAGCGTGTTCTTATTTTGTCCTCATTTTTTCTTCCTTGAGATTTTTTTAATCAATAACCAACACAACAGTGGGTGAGTCTTTAACTAAAAATATAAATATAAAAACACTTTGTTCACAACTTAAATCAAATCAGGTTAAACTCATTGCACCATTGTGGTTGTATTCTACTACCAAAAAGTCATGTTGGAGTTTACAATTGTGTCTATCAAGGCACATGAAATATGCGCTTTATTTGCATCTTTAACCTGGCAGCCTAAAGGCACTGTACAATCACTAATTATCAATGTGGGTACCCAAGAGTTAGTGTGAATATGGTCACAATCTAATCTAATGCTATAATTTTTACCCCATAACTAAATCATAATAAAGTCATTGGTGTCTAGCATTCACAGCTATGATGACCAAAGATAAGTGGTGTGAATGAGTAGAATAATATCAGCTTTGAGCTCCTTAAATCTAAGCGCTAGCTAAGGCTTAGGTGCTTCCCTTAAGTTGAACCTAGAAAGGAAGCAGTATTTTACTGCAAAACTGCTTCTGTTTTTAGTTTTTGGAAACACTGAAAGGTTTTAAACAGAAGTTTTAGCATACGTTAGCAATGATACCTAATGACGTGTTAGCAGTGATAACATGATACCTATGGCAGACAAAAACAAAGGAAAACAAAAAGGCAGTGTAAGATTACATAAAACCACGCAACAATAGGCAGCACACATAAGATGTGCTATACTTCAATGCAGTACTAACAGATAGTAAGCTTGGTGTAATATTACAGGGAAACTATAGTTAGCTCCAACAGCTAAAAACATCAACACATGATAAGGTACTTGAATCATACAGCTCCTTTAGGGTTATAAAAACTATCTTGGTGTGACACATAAAGGTGACAGGTGTTTATTGGAATGCCTGCATCTTACCTAGCATATTACCTATTCCAATGGGTAAATTACGCAGGATCTTCATACGAAAATATAAATATGTGACTATAAATATGTAAATAGAATATCTAAAAGTATTTAGATAAATATTATTTCAATCATTTATCTGTGGTTACAGATGATTTAGTTATGTAGTTAATATAATTGGCAAGTTCTTTGTTTCCAGCATGCTTTCAAATTGAGCATCAAATTACACAAATGTGCCTGTCGGGCAACCTGTCAGCTTAGCAGGAACGAGTGAATCATGAATAATTGTACAGAGCAAGTGAGGGATACTTTTGTCTGAAATGGGTTTTAACTATGCTGTAAAGGGGGAAAAACTGTGCCCATTGCTCAGTTCTGGCTAGCAACAAAGGAGAACAAATATAAAAGAATGAGCAAAAGAAAAGAAAACACTTTTGGCACTAAAAGTGTTTTCTTCTCCAGTCCTAGGGAATTATTACCCTGGGAGTTTATGGGTATTTATGAAGACTGTTGAAGTGGTTTTATGGAAGATATTTTAATCTATAAAAATTCTAATTTCAGACTGCTGTAATTGACTCGGAATATGTGGAAAAAATTATCCCTTTCCCAATAATCTCAAAAGGTCCAGCTTTCACACCCAGCTTTTGAACTGAAACAGCCAGAAATCATGGAGAGTAAAATTTGACATTTAATTTAATCTCTATTGTTCCGATATATTTACTGACGTCAGTCACCAGCTGTGAAAAGCTTAGATACTCCATAAATATACGATATAATATATGAAAATAAAGGCGATAAATGCTGTTAATACTGCTTTTCAGAAATTAAAACGAATTAAATGTAAATGAATTTCTCAATCTGCAATATTAAGGAAGGTTTTAATATTAAAGTTACAAAGTTGAGTTTCTATTTATGATAAAATACTAATATAATATAATATTAATCCTAATATAAAAAGTAATAGCCATGCACTGAACACTGCAGGAATACACTCTGTGGATGAGAACCTAAAGGACTGGAGTGTAGCTTAAGAGACCAGAAGTCAATCAACATCCTCAGTGAGAGCATTTCATCTGTATTATTGGTTTCATATTCCAGCAGCAACACGGAGCTGACAGTTTTCTGAGTGTGTGGCTAATGACTCTGACTTTAAGGGAAAGACGGTGGCTGAAAGGCAAGCAAAAGACCATTGAGGGACACAGAGCGTATGTGCGTGAAAATTAACAAACTTAAATCTCTGCATATACTAAACTCCTTGTCAAAAGGGCTATTTTTTCCAGATGTCTTCCATTTGGAAGTTACATAGATGGCGTGTATGTGTGTGTGAGAGAGAGAGAGATGGACAGAGATAGAGAATGTTTCGAGGAAAAACATTAGAACAGTGCTACGTGCCATTTCTCAGCTGCGTTTGGGAACATTATTTTTCGATGGAAAGTGGTCAGTTGCTGGCTGGCAGCCTAATGGCATGATCGCTATCTGGTTATGTGTGTGTGTGCGTGCACGTATTTGGTTGTACTAAGCTACATATGTTTTTCATGAGTGTGCCCAGCAAACGCAGTTGGCCAATTCACATAAGCACACAGGCTAGTTACAGCTGACTGTGGGTTTCAGTAGAAGTTATTCTGAGTCTCCTATTAATTATATCATGCCAGATGAGAGAAAACAAGCCTAAAAATAATAATATATATATGCATATATTTTACCTACAATTCTCTATATTAACAGCAACCTGGTTAGCATAGCCTAAAACAATTTTTTTGTTTTTCAAAATCATTTGCTCAAGAAAAAGGAGTGGTAAGTAAACAAAATTTAAATAAGTATTTAAGAAAAAGGAAAGGAAAATAATAAAATTACAATGAGCTATACATAAGCTATAAATATAAAGCTATTCACTCTTTTCCAGAAAAGTCCTTTTTTCCACCCTCCAAAATACAGGGCATGAGTTAGGGTTAACACTGTAGATGACTTTGACCTCAGAGTGTTAAAATATAGTTATACCTACTCTAGTTAATCTCTTGGTTTGCTTAATATATTCATTCCCATCTGTCTATTTACTGGCTAGTTGGACTCATTTCTAGTACTATAGTCACATTCCAAGAAGTTAAAGGTAAGTTTTCTAATAGAACCAAGAATTGGACAAAAAATAAAAATCAAGGTTGAAACGTACTAGCAAGGCAACTCTTGATTAAAGAAGCAGAAGACTGTGTCAAAGCTAAAGGCAGTAAACCATTTTATTTATGACTGCCTTGCCCAAATACTTTTGATCCCCTGAAAATAGTGGGCTGTGTATACAAGATGCTGAAATGCAACAACACTTACAACATTTTTTCCCAACCACATCAACTGTACCTTGTGCATCAACTGTAAGCTGGGTATGAACATTTCAGACAAGGCATCATCATCATTTTCA
Source organism: Hemichromis elongatus (assembly GCA_015108515.1). Lineage (NCBI taxonomy): Eukaryota > Metazoa > Chordata > Actinopteri > Cichliformes > Cichlidae > Hemichromis > Hemichromis elongatus. The sequence goes on along the minus strand of VUQR01000429.1, from coordinate 13,793 downwards.
AAATATGGCGTATTCCATCGGCTATGCTGTTTGTTGTTTTTTTGTTTTTTGTTTTTGTTCTATTGTGGAATTTTGAGTGTGTTTTAATGGAAACATTTACACATTAGGAACTGGGCATTTAAAAAAATCCAGATTACTTATTTTGTGCACAGTCCAATGAAATAGCCTACAGAAATGCAACATATGTTATGTGATACTATTAAAAGTAACTTCAGTAACTTTGTGCTGTGTTTCCGACATAGGAACTGACAGAAGGAAGACTCCCACATGCTAAAAATCACAATCCCACATACAAATGTGCTACCATTCCTCAAGCTACCATCACATATGCTTTCATTGTACTCCGCAATCAGCTGAATCATACTGTGATGATCCCAAAAAAAACGACTGCCTTTGATCCAAAACACCTTCAAGAACATGGAGCGAGTTAAAAAATGAGCATACATGTGAGTATGACTTGTAGCAGACCACAATGAAAAAGAAAACCACTACACCACTACAAAAGATGAAGACAAATGAATGGATCATCTCTTACTTCTAGTGTAAACATAGCTGCAGCAGTTAATTCATATGGGATTAGGACAATTCAGCTGATGACATCAAATGCTGATGGTTGCTGAGTGTGCACACACATGCAGACAAGCATGTATCATATTTCAAATATTCCAAAACAGTGTCATCTAATGTTTCCCTAGTAGGACACCTGCTCACTATTCAAACCTTTATTCTTCAGCTTTTGGACAGGTGTAATGTATCTGATTATTCTACATAAGAGTACAAGTGTCACAAGCCCATGGAAGTAAGATACTGCTATATTTTGTTGTTATAGATTCCTATTATCCATAAATAACAGTGACTATGCTGGCTGTCTACAGTCTACATGTACAAGTTACTCACAGGGAAAATGCTTCCTGTTTTCCAGCTCAGCACTGGTGCTCCCAGGAGAAAAAGAAAACGTTTGTAATATTGTCAGTGTCAGACTCAGTTGTTGTTGGCTGTGCTTGTGTAAAACTTCTGCTTTTTCAGTTTTCATTAACAAGAAAACAGCTAAAGAAAGAAACAAAGAAACTAGGAAAGGAGCTACTTAGCAAGGCTAGGCTAGCTAAACACAGCTAAAAAAACAGAAAGAAACCAAACAAACTTATTTGAACTTATATATCATATTTATGAAACTATAGACAATGACTGATTCTCCTCTTGGTACATCAGTTTGCTTAATGTAGATTAATTTGGTAGTAACTAAATCCTACCATGATGGCAAAAACACTAGGTCAACTCAAATAATACTATGACTAGATCAACCAGTTTAACAAGCTTTTGGACGTCACAGTGTTAAACTAAATTTCAATTGTTTCAGTTATGTGCAATTAAAACTACATGACAGAGCCATGTCTCTTACAGCCTTCTCTTGCATTTAGCAAAACATTAGCTTACAGCACTGGATCACTAGCGCTAAATATCAATATGAAATTTATCACTAATCTGCATTTTTCTGACTTTCCAGCGTCCCTACCTCATGTATCCTTGGCGCCTCTGAAATGAAGGTAAAGTTGTAGTCATGAACAATATCAGCAAAAGAGCAATTACCCGATAAACAAATCAGAGCCTAGTAGTAAACACAAACCCTGATGAAATAAAACAGTTAATAAAACATTTTCCACCGTTTTTCTTTCTCAGTTACACAGTTACTATGATTTATCACTGATTACCAATCAAAATTTTTCAATATCATTAAAAATAATTTAATCAAAGAAAACACATTATTGAATAAAAAGCATCCCTCTGGTGTATAAGTGTGTTTTCTTCTTTTGTTCTGTTACAATTATGTCATTTGCATTGTTAACTTATTTGTACTTTTAAAAGTTTTCATTATGTCTCATAACTAGTGAAACCAGGTGTCCCCCTTTGTTTTTATCACTTGTCCCATAAACTTGTCTCACAAAAAACATGTGCCTCATGAAGAAATGTGAATCTATGCACCCCCTCTACCAAAAAAGTAAATAAATAAAATAAAAATAAAGTATATTTGATCTTAAAATGGTTAGTACCAAATGTGTATAATGCTAAAACTTTGTTATTTGTTAAATAAATATTTTAAAATCTACCTTTAATCATTAGTAATGTGTTCCATATTGTACTACACAAGCATGCTCCATTCTCCACAGTTCTGGGGTCTAGTCATAATACTCAAAGCATTGCACGATGTTGGGTGAAAAAATCTGCCTGATGAGGTATAAACTAATAATTACAACCAACTACACGTTTCTTTGGAGATTCCAACTGTTCATAAAATATTTGTATTAGATATATCATTAAGGCTTCTATTTCTAAAGCAGTCCATGTATTTTGCAAAATTGTGCAAATTACTACATTTTGTATTTTAAACAAAATGCACTTCTATTCACACATTTTTCTATTTTTCAATGCTATGATAAAATGTAAGAGATTTGATCTGTAACATAAAGATTCAGAACAGCATTTGTTGACTGGATGAAAACAGAATCGCTGCTGACTCACATGGTTCAACATTTTCAGACAGTTTTAAGTGATGTGGATTATAAATAAAAGTTAAAATATCTCATTAAATCATTTTACCTAGAGGCCACAACAACCTTCACAGACAAAACAGTGGCTGTTGGAATTCGTTAGCCAGTGTCTCCACATGTGTATGTGTGTGTTCACACAAAGAGATGCAAAACAGGCAAAAAGCCCCGACGAACCAATTTGTGTGAACCAATGTCTAATTTACAAATGAAGGAATGTGCATTGACATCAGTCAGCATGAATGTCGTCTTGTTTGGGCTTGGCAGAGAACAAAAATAAATAAATCAAAGCTGTGATTGAGCTCGTTTAAGAAGAAGCTCTAATTTGTGTCATGCATACTTTGGAAAATAGGGTGAAGTTGGCAACTGACACCCTCCATTAGAGACACTTCATATTGGAAATGTTTTCAAATCTTGTCATCATAGGTAATAATGTTTTTATCTTAGACAGGTTAATTGTATTTCTAAAATGCTTTACAAATATTTCTGAAATGTCATTCCATCCTGCTCACATTTTAATGCGTAACGTGAGGTAATGTTCAAATTTAAACTGCTTTCTTGTGCATGTTTTGTCCATGTGTGTATATCTTATCCTGCATGTTACCTGTGTCTGCGTGAGGCCCAGTTTGGCAGCCAGGTCGGCCCTCTCGGGCAGGGCGAGGTACTGGGTTTGTTGGAAGCGCTGGTTGAGCGCCTGTAGCTGCAGGCTGGAGTAGATGGTCCGAGGCTTCCTGATCTTTTTCCCTTTTCCGTTGAGCCTCACTTCTCCATTTTCTATCACTGCTGTGGGTTTCTCATGCTCTGCATTAGAAGGGAGGACAGAAGGATGGTGCCCAGAAAAATGTTAACGGTGAGATTTCAAGCTGGGCTCTTCGATGTCACAGAAAGACAATAGATGAAATTATTTTAATGTTTAAATGATTACCAGATATAAAATATTCATATGTGAAAAATTGAAAATTCATGTTGGACAAAAGTGGTTTATACTATATTGTTTATTTACATTAAAAAAAATCTTAACTATTTTTCTATTAGAAATGGTACAAAAAGTATAAATAACAATGAAACATTTTTTGTGACTGTCCCAACTGTCCCAAACATCTACAATTCTACTTTTCAAAAATGCATTCAAAGTCGTTTTAACCATCAAGATATCTGCATGTGTTGATTAAAAAAAATGCCATTCAAGGGTTTTGGATTCAAAATACTTGAATGGCATACAAAAAACAACAATTAATAATAAGCCCCCTACACTAAAATTGGATGGTATTGTTAAAAACGGATATAGCGCAGAAGCAGTAATTAACTTCATCCAGTACTCATGGCTAGAAAGGGGTTTTTCTACCGATGAGTGCAGTCTAAGGGATGCGGCGATCCAGTAACCTGAAGTAACACTGGAGGGAAAACAACCCACTGATACTGGGTAAAACTACTACAGCTACAGTAAATTAACACAAACCAGCTTATTTTTACCCAGTGATATTGTGTAATGATTAAAGATTGGGTTGCACCACAACAATGACATGTACTAAATATTGTAAGGTAATAATAGTGAGTGGTGGTCCTTTTCAAACCATATTGGCTTACAGTGATCCGGTCATAAAAGCAGCTCAGCTTTTCTTCGTGTTTTTTTATTTATGTATTTTTTTTTCAGGAAAGCTATATCGTGCGTACGTTCACCCCCTCACATCTTTGTTATGACATGAGCTCACAGCTTGCAGTGGCAGGAAGGAACAGTTGTAGAAAAGCCAAGGCCCCACAAGATGCTTGGATTCTGTATCTGAGCTACGCTCTGGCTAATGTGCACCAACACCAGGGGATGGAAAAACAGTGGGTGCTTAGCATTGACGTGACAGGGGAAGGTTTCTTTTAAAAAGAATACATGCTAGTGTTTAAAACACTTATTAGCTCAATCTGGCTCACATGTCCATACATAATACAATGTATACGTATGTTTAAGCAGTGACTCTTGTTCCAAGAAACTGGACGAGGTGACAAAACATAGAAATGCTAATAAAGTGTCCAGAAAGACCTCCATGTCAACAAACGCTCCTGTTCCAGTGTGAATCACAGACCAAGATTTATACAGCATATTGAACTTATAAAATGATGTTTAACTTGTATGTATTGGGTGTTGTAAAACTCCAACAGCAAAAAACCCACCAATGACAATCTGTTGTATTTATTTGTGTTTTTGTAACTGATCATTTTCTCTGCCACTGATTCCAAATTAGCTTTAAAAATGTATAAACTGCATTTGCTGTAAGGATTGTAAAATGGGCCTTGAGCTGAGCCATCTGTTCTTTTATGTATTTACAGAAGCACAATTTATTTATAAAAACCTGATGAAAGTACTGCGTCATGTTCACCTGCCTCATGTTTATGGATAACTTTTTTTTTCTTTTTAAAAAAATATACATTCAGGTGAAAACAGTGCAAAACAAGCTGGGATAAAAATGCCTTATGAGTCTTTTTTTCAGAATTTTATTTCCATTTTTAAGCCTTTCTGCAGTATTTTTTGTATCCAATATAAGACGGCAGTTTTCTGTTTCTCTGAAATTCTGTCATTTCTCATGAATCCCTGCGTTCCTGTCACCTTAATATTTTGTAAACTGGTGAAATAAGAGGGCAGATGTTAAGCTGAATATATGCTGAAATAACCGAATACTATGCTACTAGGATATTTTCAGTAGAGACAAAAAAAAAAAACATATGTAGAGATTTAGTTAAAAATGAACGAAAATTCTTTATGTAACAATAAATACTTAAATGAAGTATTTATTTAAGTATAAATCATAATCATAAAAAATATGTAAAATTAAGAGCCAAAGAAAAAAAGTGAAAATGTGAAAGAGAAGTTATCTGCACTGGGATATTATTTAAAATAAATGAAATAGTCGTAATCATCTCCGCATCTTCTGCTGCTGCCAAATTCTGACGACACATTTTCATCACACTTTATTGATTTACAATAGCTTTACGATATGTATGTAATTTGTTATGTTACACAAAATAACTCCACGTCCTTGTCAATAAGAATATGAGGCAAATGTATCAGTTTTTGGGATCGATTTTAGTTGTGTTACACTTAAAAAAAAAACCCTCAAATTTATAACACACCTTTTTCGTTTAAAATAACATTATCGTTGAATGCCTTTCGTATTTAGTAATCCTGTTTATTGTGGTAGTGTCAGATCACAGGGTTTGGCGTCTGCTCAGAGGGAAACTAATATTTGGAGGAGCATGAGGATGAGGAGCAGGATGAGGATGAGGCTTTGGGTTTTGGTGGGGAGCGCGGGACACCACAGGGCCTGTGCCGGAGAGTCCCACAGTTTGCGCAGCCTTAAACACATCTCCCGGCCAACCCCAAAATACGCTAAACACAACGCTGTGGCAGACCTGTGTGTGGATCCAATTATTGCGTTCCGCTGCGGCTTATTTTCATGTTTCTGTAGACCCACTTCAAGAATTTTAATGGTCCGAGTTCATCCGCTGTGATTATCCTTATTAGTTTTGTGTGTATTATTTTTTTAATGTCCTCTGTGATAAATTTCAGACTGTATCACTATTAAAAATGACACATCAAACTATTAATGATGTATTTTTAGCTTGTTTTCGCATTTATTTATTTTTGGCATCCTTCAGCACCTTTAAACTAAAGAATAAATTAAACAAAAATCCCACGAACGTATTTAAATTAAAGACCAAACTGTAGAAAAAAAATAAAAGAGCAACCAATTTTTTTTTATGAACGTAAACCTACCCGCATCCTCCAGTCTGGTTTGTCCGAGAGCGCCGCTGTGACCCCCGTGCTGATAAGGCAGATAGGCACCGGGGTGATGCGCGCTCACTGGACTGTGGTAGGGTGGGTATCCCAACGGGCGCCCGTAAGAGGAAGCACCGGAGGAGAAGGGCCCATCGTGCTGCGAGGGCCCAACAGCGTGCAGTCCATGGACCGGATAATGGTTGTGGGATAAGCCTGGCGAAGGTTGTTGATGAGGGTGTCCTGGGTAGCTGTGCCCACCAAACTCCAAAAACGCAGATTTGGACGGATCGGTCGTTACTAAAGTGTCTGATATGGAGCTCATAGTCATCATTGGGGAGAGGGGCAGTGATGTGCAGGGGAGAGAGGACCACGGGTCGGCTATGACCTCCAGATGAGGGTCATGATAAGGCAACTGGTTTAAAAAGAAAAGAAAGAAAAAAGAAAAAAAACCCCACTAAAAAAAAGAAGACTTTAAAAAGCAGCTCTTTAAAAACAAAACGTCTCTGTATTCCTGTGGAGTGAGTTTAGGTGGGTCTGCCCTTCGCTACATCCCAGCTGAAAGCTCCACAAACGTGACGCGCAGTGTTTAAACGCATTAAGTCCAACAGAGGAAGACGGGAACCATGGCAGGGAAATACGCAGACCAACAAGGGCAGTCAACAAAAAGAGAAAACAAAACAGGAACTTTTAACCAAGAAAAGTTTTTAATTACGAATATCCTTCGATATGCTCAGGTTTTCCTCCTACTCTCGGGCCAAAATAACCAGGTTCCCGCTCGCTTCCCCGCTTGCTGTAAAGAGACTCCTGGCAGCGGAGAGGACTGGAGAGTGTTCAAAACCTGAGAGCGCACTACGCGTCTGCACTGACCCCCTCTCTGCCTCCATTTGGCACAAGCAGCGCGCTCATTGGCTGCAGGGCTTCACCGTGTCACACAAATCACAACCGGGATCGGCGGGGCAGCCGGCTTTTTCCGGAGCTTGTGGCGGAGAGTAGGCCTTATTAATGCCGAAAGAAGCCTTAAAGTGAGGAGCAATTTCGGCCATTAAAACATGTCTCCGCAAGTGTGACAACATGTACAAGAAAAAAAAAATCTGTAGACATATTTTCCTTTCATAACAGTTTACAAGAGTTTAACGAGCGCATTTTATTAGTACTGACGGACTAGCTTATTTTTGGGTTGATGTGTATTTATTACTGTGAAAATAATTCTCTTCTTTAATCTTTGAGGACGTAAATGTCCTCTGGTGTTTAACAGAATTGGTGCTATAGACTTTTTAAAGTACTTTTGTCCAGGGATTCATTGAACGGGATGTTTGAATCTTCTGGCAGAAATTATATTAAAAATGTATATATAACCTATTTTAAAGTCATTAGCAGAATTCAGCAGACAGATCGCCTCATTAAACTCCTTCCCAAAATAAAATTCTTCCTGTTTGCCAGAAAGCCAAATAAGGCGGATGAGGATGATTGATTTTTATAAGATGCTGGTGAAAAGTTTGTGTGTGTGTGTTTTTAAGGTGTTTTATAATGTTTTAATTAAACACTGTTAGAGCAAAAAACAGTTTATCTAAATATTGTTCTATTTCTTTCTTTTTCGTTTAAGCAAAACGATAAAGTAGGAACGGCACACACTCACACATTGACTGTGGCCCCACACCGGGAGGACAATCATAACAAACATTGCCCTTCCAGAGAAACTCAAAACTTGTGATTTTGGCAGAGCAGAAGCTCGGACACTGTAATTTCGCTGAACTCACGGTCATTATGCTCATCTGCGGTTGAAATCCCGGACTGTGGGCATGCTGCTAATTAAACGAGAAAAAAAAAATCAAATAAATAGAATGACGTGAGAAAGTCAGCAGGATCATACGGTTGTGATCGAATTTTTAAAAATGGGAATTAAGTGTAATAATGGAAATTAACACCTACTACTGTATAATGACAGTTTATTATAACACATTGTAGCTATTTACAAGCGCTCTGATACAACATGTTTTTACGTTTTAATGAAATTTACTAATATACTGAGAATCATCACTGCATTGATTACATTATATGTTGATCCTGAAATTAAAGGAAGCTCACAAAGTGTCAGTGATGACAGTACTGGTAATAACAGTGATGTATCAGCGCTAAGGTATTTTAAGTAGCTGATTATTCAAGTCATTTGGAGCGCTTATATTTGTAAAAGCAGGTTTATAGGGCAGGGACATAGCAGGAGAACAATGGTCTTTATTAGGGTTCTCAAGATTTTGACTTTCACTAATTTCACCCTGAAAAAGTAAATTTCATTTTTTTAATGTGGCACCACTATTCCCTTTGAATATGTAGTTAGGTCATATTAAATTTTTCTAGAGGAAGTACTTGGATATTTAACAGCACTTATATCTGAAAGTAACATTTTCACATAGACACTTCACAACATCGAAGGTTTAACATTTGAAACCTTGTGTAAAAGTGGTATCATTGATGAGCTGAATGAAGAAAAGAATGGTTTTATCATGAGAGCTTTTTGAAAGACAAAATTTTTTTCTAAAGGAATGAGTTACTACAGGTGTCACATAAATACTGCAAAAATGAAGTAAAACATATAAAAACCCAAAAACATTTCCCTCCGAATTTTAATAGAGTCAGGCCAAAAAATAGTATAAAATTAAACTACTCTAGTAAAACTCAAGTATTAAAAAATGTCCAATGTTTGTTTCGTAAATTTTTTGGGTTACCACCAGTGTATACTTTCATTTTGCCCTCCCAAAGCCTATGTCTCCAAGACAACCAACATTTTATTGGATGAAATATTGGGAGTTATCATATTGATCAGCTGTCATCTCCTCTGTGATTAAAATGTTGAAATATTGTCTTTTAATCAAAGCTGATCAATATGCTGACAATAGTAAATTTTCAGATCTGTTTCCATCAGTCTAAAAACAAAGGCCATTTGTTAAAGCAGTTATTATGTTTATGGTTTAACAAACCTCTAACAGCTGTGTGAATAATACACATACACAATAAGGATTTTGCATACTGAACTTTGAAACTGGAGCTTTCTAAAGTGTTAGCGTCACAAAACGCTTTTTTTTTTAAAACTCAGACTTGATTGTTTTCCTCAACCTTAATCAAACCTAAGAGAAAGCGACAGTAAACTTTACTGAAATGTAAAAGCTGTCCCAGACTTAAAATCAAAGCTCCGGGTTTGATACTTGGTTGTAACTTGCCTACCTCCAAATGTGAACTCATTTGCCTTTTGTGAGCTACATGAGTTACATGGGTTGTTTCAACTGGTAATAAGAATCTATTTGGCTAGTGTACTTTTTAGGGAAATGTAATTTTTCAGATGTTTTTTTTTCATTGTTTTCTAGTGCCTGAGCTGCAATAGGACCAAGAATAGCTTTGTCCTTAATGACTCATTTTATAGCTTGTTGATAACATGGCATCAGCAACAAAATTCAACCTAGCTAGGTGCTTTTTCATCCTAGCTAGCTAGCTAGTTAGCAAGGTAAACCTGTCTGATGTAATGTCTAGCCCAATAATTAAATTAATAGGAGAAGTTGACATAAAATGGGTATATGCATGTATATAAAAACAAGCTAATTACACAAGAAATCTGGTGAAATGTTTGTGGTACATACAGTTTAAAAGAAAACAGGCAGCTGGATAGAACTACCTGGGTATCCATTGGTTTAGATGAAGTTTCAATCATAAATTAGAATTGGATATTTTAGGGAGGTATCAGCATAAGTATCTTAAGATATTCAAAACAAAAAACAGGATCAGAACAAGATGTTTCTACTGGTAAGTTTTAATGTGTCTTTTTTATTTGAATATCAATCCAGTTATTAATAAATGAAATAAAATGAAATATATTTGTTCTATGATAACAATATATTAACAATAACTGGCTAAAACTACCTTTACCTTGAGCAGCTACTGCAGTAAAGACTTCTTATAAACAGTGTATTACATCAGGCACAGGTGCCATTTTTCTAGCTAAAATATACTTCAGCTACGTCTGGTTAATAAAAACTTAAGTCCTTCTGTAGAGGTTAAAATGTTAGAAAGTCTTGTTTAATATTGTAGATTTACTGACAGAACTAGATAATTAGAATGATACAAATAAATATAACTGATTTTTTTTCTATTATTGGAAGAATTTTGTAATACCAATAAAGTTGACTGAATTGAATGTGAAACATGAACCAACAAATATCAGACAGTGTTGTTAAAAAGCGCCCATTAGAATGAAACTGTGCTGTTTTGACAATATAGTCTTTTGCCGTGCCAGCTGGAAAACACAATAATTTGAAGGTACTGGGTATAAAGAAAGACAGAAAAGAGGAGGAGGAGAGAATGCATCCAACTGAGAGATGTCTTGGCATGTATCTTTCTCTTTTCTCTTCTACTGCCTCTAGGATCCGGCTTATTATACCAACAGGCTGATATGTGGAGACATATTACACATCCCAGCCTGTGCTCCAGCTTTCATCTACAGCCAACATTCCTCCCTTCCCTGATTTCACCTCTCTGAGCACCAGGCACACCCACCTTCGTTGTGTCAATGCCATTATTTAGTGGTACAGTCTTGCTGTGTCGTCAAAATTTCTTTCCTCTTCTTTGTTTTTTTTCTCCTTGTAATACAGACTCAAAGGATAGGTAATGAGTTGCCAGGACTGGGTAGAGACCCAGTCCTGGCAACTCATTACCTATCCTTTTTATCCTTATTTGCTCTGTTGCTGCATCTCTGTACAGCAACAGAGTAAATTATCCTTTAAAGTCAGTTATGCAAGTCTAAAAAGATAAAAGTTCTTTTAGTCATCTAGTGGATTTCAGAGTAAGTCTCTGAAAGTGCTTAATGAAAAACTCCTTAAATTTTTTATCGTGTAGCCCAGAATTGAGCTATGCTTTATTCTGGCCACAGTGTATGCTATGAAGTAGATGTGAGATGAATTAATCGATCTAACCTGCCTGCACCTCTTTTTCAACAAGTAATATAGACTGATAACAGCTTCTGAGCACCCACATGGATTTGCTGGCCTGAAGGAAGCTGGAGGAAGGTAATTTGTCATCTGTTGTCAGGGAGAGATGAGTTACTGTCCGTCAGACAGACAGGGACTCATATGAGGCAGCTTGTGGGGACATGTGCAGGTCAGTTTACACCTTTAAGGAGAAAGAAAATAAAGATAACGAGTGAGATAAACCAACACTATTTCAATACAGCAGATCTTCATATCTAAGTAAAAACTGATTGCTTATGATACTGTGTGAGGGTTTTCAAATTTGCAATTTTCTTGTGAGACACTAAAGACAGCCACAAAATCACCACTGGAATATAAAGTGTGGGACAGTGGTGTGGAACAAACACATGGCTTTCTTCTTGCGTGAGTAATCGGTGGTAGCCACTTGTGGGCAACAAACTTTAAAACCAAATGCTTTCCTCATAAAGTTAATCATTCTGTTTTCCCTGGACAAACATTACTATTCATAACTTTACTATTTCATTTCATTACATTCATTTGCTAGTTTAAACCAAGTTATTTTCATTATACATTGGTTGTTCCTGATAATTTGGTTTAAGATAAGACCATGTCACCATTTCAATGAAGAAACCAGACATGGCAGAAATGGCTCAGCAGATTTCTTTTAGTTTTATTTCTTTGACTCTTTTCAAAATGTTTTGTTTGCTTGACTAATTCAGAGTTAAACATTTATTTTGAACTTTCTGAATGTTTTTGAAATTTTTCACAGTTGAAGGTGTTTCACCTCTCATCCGAACAAAGTTTAAGAAGTCTATCGGAGAAGAGATGAGATGTGTTAGGAATGAAACGGTGTCACATTGTTTGATAGAAATAAAAACGATCAACCTACAGAGGGCTGAATTCAAAGACACACCAGAAAAAGTAAAAACATAATGTGACATTCTAGTCTATTTGCTAAACTTTCATTGTACACAGCAAATTCAGAATGTCCAAATTAACACTGTCAGATTTGATTTCAACTCTATTAAAGTGTCTATATAGGTCCACACTAGAGAGAGTTAATTTAACTCTTTTTGGAGAGTTGGTATGGTATTTAGTGTTAAATACCAAATCTGTCTGGAGTTAATAATTTAAAACTTATTATTGCTAACGAGGTGTTAAGAGTTTATATATTAACTCTCATAGAGTATTTTAGTTTAACTACATAAGAGTTATTTTCTAATTAATTCTAAAAAGTATGAATTATACTGTTCTGAACTAGAAATTCCTTTGGAAATAAACATTTATTTAAAAAAAGGGCAATGGTTTTTGAAAAACATTTATTTAGAATTTTCTGAAACATGTAACAATATGGAACTGTACATGTTCTCACTATCATCAGAATATTGTTTATCACAAGGTCTGAAATAGGTGACCTGGTAAATGCAAATAACATCATGTTCATTACTCCTTTCTTCAATACAATATGCATGTCCTCCATTCATCACTTTGTGGAACTTCAATGCACTTCTACTCTCCCCCATATTCCACCTTCACAAGCATATCCTGTGTGAAGATTCAATAAAAAATAGTTGTACACTAATTAATTGCACAAATAATCTGGTAATCGATTGCAGCACAGTAATGAAAAAAAAAAAAAGTCAGCCATAACTTGTGTAAAGTATTTTCCCAAAAGACCATTCCAGATACAAATCCAATGCCCATATTTAAAGGCAATATTCTACCCGAACATCTTCGTTAAAATGGTGCTCTCTCAAACAACTGAAGAACACAGACAACAGTTAATGCTGAATGCCGAATTAAAAACCTCAAACTTTTTCATTTTTACCTAAACCGTGTGTACAAAACTCTGGAGGGATCTAAATGTTAACATAGAACCCAGTCAGGACATCTGCTACTGCTGTTTGCTCGTTTTTTTGTGGAAGATGTTTTTCAGGCTTCAAGAAGCACAATTATACCAACATTTCATGATTTAGACATTGTTTTAGGTGTATTTAAGTTAACCAAAAATTTGACTGAAAATTCATATGAAACTTTTTTTTAAGGCTGTAGTAGTTTCCCGCAAACAATATATTTTAGCTAGCTAAAACAGATTATTATGCTATCACCGAGCAACATGGCTAATGCCTTTCACACAGCTTTGTTTTAACTCCAAAAAGCTACAGAAGTTAAAGCTAATAATAATAACTGAAACAATCTCAGAAAAAATGACTTACCAAGCATGGCAAACAACTCAGAAATATGTAGAGCAAAATGTTCTGAAACGGCTTCACTTCAGCTTGGATTGGAACCTGTGGCGCTGGGGGCGGAGCCTATGAATTTACTCTATTAGTGTCATAGCCCCTCTAGGAGTTTGGAGTTAAGAGGTTGAGAGTTAATGTAACGAACCGCTGGTTTGTACCTTAGATTATCATTACCGGAGTTGTTTAGAGCTCTGTGCGCAGGAGCATTATTGACGGATGCGCTCAGAGGTGTGCCCTCAGCCCTGTAACCTGTATAGAGCAATCTGTC
>VUQR01000428.1:3729-23326 GCA_015108515.1 Hemichromis elongatus | reverse complement strand
CGACAGCCAAACCCATCTGTTCTCTGATTGGATAGTTTAATTTGTGATTGACATGCCATTGCCCAATCAGCTTAAAGGAAGAAAAATCGGGTCAAAATTCGTACTTGTAAGTTGAAACTTGAGTGCAGAGTTTCACAGCCATTTTTTTGGCTAAGTCCACACACAAATCTTTTTTACACATACAAATCTTTTTTACGCACACACAGATTCTTTTTACACATACAAATCCCAATTTACAAATACAAAACTGATTTACAAGTACAAAATATTTATGACCACGATTTGAGCCCATAAATAAGGAGAGAACAGCTTTCAGCTGAAGACAACGCTTCCCAGAGGAAGACACGAAGATCTCTCCTGTCTCAAAATGCCGACTACAAAATCTAGACCTGGTTGTAACTGTGAAGCCGTCCCTTCTGATTTTTATCAGCCATTGTGCGCGCAATTCAGAATCTTTAGGAAAGGAGTGGAAACTTAACATCTTGTTAAATCTTCCCCCAGCAGTACACAGCGGGACACAGCAATAGTGAACGGTCCCACCTTCTGCTCTTTGTAATTTAAAGCGATCTTTCCGTTTCTGTATGTTGGACATCATTTTGGTGTCCATCTCCTCAGTAGCGATTGACAGCAAAATAAAGCTACAGGAAATGTAAAACCCCACATCCGGTCTTAAAACAGGAAGTTAGCATTTTCTCGTGCACAGGGTCTATCAAGGATTTTGTAGTGCATTGGTAGAATTATTCTGGCAACATGGTGGCTCAAACCCTTAAAGACCCTTCGTGCTGGTTTTTAGTTTGTAAATCTGTAAAAATACAAAAAGGTGGACTAGCACATCAAGCTAACAAACAATGCTAAAAACTATTTAAGTGCAGTAACTAACAACTGGGAATGCTCCATATCCCCAAACCACATTTATCATGAAGACTATAATATATTCAGATGGCCCCTATGTGGAAAACAGATAAATGTCTAACATTTTTTTTTCCTGCAACACTTCAGGTATCTGGAGCTCATATGCACACACCCATGACATGAATAGGCATGCAACTGATTCTAGTGTGCAAAGTGAGCAAGCATTTTTCTTAAGGTGAGCTTAAGGCAAACTAATCCTTCCTCCATAGCAGTAAGATGAAAAACATTAAGCTAGCAAATACATTTAATCTGGAAGTGACTCTTTTTTGGAGGGGGGTGGGGGTAGAGGGTTTAACAGAGAGAACCTTTAACTCATAAACTTTTCACACAGTCGTAAGGACAGGGGACTGCTGCCCTAGATCAGAATCACATCTCAAACTGATCACAAAATTCCCCAGCAGTCTGTGCAGTCTGCTACCATGACTCAGCTAGCTGAAGCATGTTTGTAAGTGGGGGGTGGAAACTGTGTGGCAGGGCCAAGGGAGGGGTTTGGTGTTTACTGTAAAAAATGCATTAGTGAGCAGCACCACAAAGCTATAAGCACAATGAAGCCTGTGCTGTGATGCTAAAAAGACTAGCTTACACTGATGGAGCACTGGGGTATAAATAGCAGCGCTGCATCAGATGACTTTCTATAGCCATCGGCCTTTCTTTTGTGCTCTTATACTTTGGATCATTGAAGTAGAGAGATGCATCAGCTTGGTTGATATATGAAAGAGGCTAATGTTAACATGCAAAAACACTTCACTTGTGGTGTTGCTGTAATTGCATCACACTATCTCCAAGTCAAGCACTCTTCAGATGTGAAAAATGCTACTCTAGCAGCTGTGAAACTTCCACAAGTCTCTCAATCTTCATGATCGATTTATATTCTCTCTCTTTTTTTTTTTAATCCTAGACCAATCAACCCTTTACCACTACCTGTCTCATCCCACACAACCAGAAAATCTCCTTTTACATGTTTTGTGTCTCTTTTGTAAGACAATTAGCATCAGGAGTCATAAAGCTGTCACCCTGCATAAGCCATGTTGGGCCCTGCAGGGGGCCCGAGTTTGACTGGGAGCGCTAGCACAACAGTTAAGTTGTGTATCAGTTGCTCCATGGTCTTACAAAAGTCAAAGACCAATAGATTCCCTGAATGATGCCTCAAAGGCACAAAGAAAACTGTATTCTATTAACTCAATTAGCAAATACTAGCTAAATAATGATGATTAAAACTTTCAGTCAAATTAAACAGAACAATCGCAATCATCATAAGATTTTCTAGATCAAAATTATTGCACACGATGTTTCCCACTCTCCATGGTGCATATAATGAAACTAGTACATGGATGGATGACAAATGGGGGATTAGTGTAATGTCTCCAGTGCAAACACAGCTAAACTTGGGATTTGACTCTGGCTTCCTGTTGAAAGCAGGATGAAACAAAGCAAGCCACAAACAAAGGTCATGTGGTTTACAATGCTGCATGTGATATGACTGAGTGTCAAGACTACGAAGAATTTTACCTTTTTTCGAAACTTTTAATATGTGACACGCTTTCTTGCGAAGGCAATGCATATTTTCCACAAAATAAAATGATTAATTCTCTCCAACAACATGTTGCTGCATGACTGTGTTCCTACACTTCGAGCAGCTGTAGAGCAGTTTTGTCAATAAGAGAGGCTGCAGGGAAAATATCACGTGACAGGGGCTGAACATTATTAGAAATAAGGGTGGCAGTATAACAACACAAAACCTGCACAAAGATCAAACATACATCTGTCCAGCTAATCCCTGCTCAAAGTGTATTACATCTTAGAGTCCAGCAGGACTACAAAGATCTGTAGTATAAAAGCATAATCACGATGATGTTATAAAGTAACAATCCTACAGATTTCTTGTACTTTTTGCAAAGGTATGTGTTTTTAATGAGTATGGAATGAAATGGGAAACCCTGTAACAACAAGGAAGGATATTATATAATACTGTATGACTGTTGTTTGGGTTTAACTGCCTCATTTTTACATGTAAATGAGCAACTAGTAATCCTTATTCTAATGAAAGCCTGAAGCAAGTTAACTGAGAAGATTCTGTGTTTACAGTTAATGCAAATGGATCAACATCAATGGTTGGATTATCAAGCACCATTCCTCGCCCTCGGGATTTATGATGAACTCAACTACCTGTTAGGGTTAGTTTTCTATAAAGCTATAAAAACTCTAAATGTAATGTTTGATATATTATTAACAAACTCTAGACCTCTCAGAAAGGAGAAAGGACACATAAAATTGCAGCATATTTATGACAGCTTTATTCACTTTACCGCCATATAGATTGCAAGAAACTTAAGCCAAAGTTAAGTTATATTAGATAAAATAAGAAAAAGTACTGAATGCAAATAAAGTCACAAACTTCTAACAGTAACTTGTGCGGATATTTTATGCTGTGGGTTATTTGGAACGTGCACTACTCCTACTTCTTATAGCACCTGTGCAAAAAACTCACATTTCCTCTCTCTTCAACAGAATAGTTACTTCCATTAAGAACTGTATAACTAATTTTGAATTGCACTTCTGCGTTCACTGGAACCAGGGGAACAAATGTTATCTGGGTCTTTGACTATCGATGATTCATTAAAATGGGTTTTGAATATTGCAATGAAGTTTTTGAAATGATCCCATTTCTATTTACGATTCAACAATTCATTAATTACTCCTCTTGTTTTTGTTTGACTCTAAGTTTCGCAATTTGGTTAATGATAGCAAATATAATACAAAAAAAAAAAGAAAAAGAAAAGGATAAAGAAACCATAAAAAAATAAATATGATGACTTTAAAACCCGCTCCCTCTTACTGGGCTCCAACCACTCAGCTGAGAGTGATTAAAGCCACAAACTTGTTGAAAACAATGACTGTAAATGTCAGGTTAATTTAAATTTGATTGGTTCAAGTCCACCCCTTCGCCTCTATCCACCCGACCCCTTTGTGCTTTGGAGTAGACAAAAACACACCCACTATTCTGAGTATGCTGTAAAGCTTTTCAAGGTATGGAGCGTGGATTAAATTAGAATGACAAGGACGCTGAGGGCCCCCGTCCTTCATCATCTCGTCCTTGCTCCCTCCTTCTCTCTCTCTCATTTTTCCTTTTTCCCTTGCCTCTGCACTGGTCAATTACTGCAGCCAAAGAGGCTCTTAAGGATCCACCGCTGAGCCGAGAATGTTCATCAACTGCATCGCCAATTACTAGGACGCGGCGCAGCACAAGGTTTTCACAAAACTAGTACTTTACTGTTCAGATAGAAGGTCACATTAAGAGAGATGATTCATCTCCAGAAATATCACAGTGGCTACAGAGTCTTCCTGCAATGATGGGAAAGTGTAGTGAAGACAACCACTTTTGTCCTTATTAGATTATTGATTAGAAGTAACAAAGATTAATATCTTAGGGGAAAAAAATAGTGGTTTACCTAAATGAAAACAAAAGAGTTCAATTTAAAGCTAAGCAGGTTGGTAGTTTGTAAGCAATGAGAATTTATGCCCGTGTAGGCATTCAGTTTAATAAATGTTAAGAGGTTAGTGCAACATAATTACTCTTCTTTCAGCTGATCGCTATCCTCGGCTACAGGCTAGTATTAAAGTGGAATAGCTTTTTTTTTGTACAAGCATGTGAGACTGTTAGCAAAAACAGTGACAGTGTTGCACTCAAAACAATAAAGAGAGAGCAGATAGACAGAGACACAGAAGCAAACACGTATTTGTATGACGTATATTGACTTAATACACCTCATTCACACAGTACCAACAAGGAACTCTGATCGTGCTGTGTAAACAAACTGGCTCTTCCTACATGAGCAGCCGACCTGAAGACAAACCAGTTTAACTAAACCACCAAGACCAACAAGTAATCAATATTTTATCAATTCCATTCGTCCAATCTTACTCTAGAAATGAACAGCGGAATACAATGGAAGACTGTGGTTTTTGCATTGGACTGTGATTTACTGTTGAGTGGTCTAATGCATTTTTTGACATTAATATAGATAAACTCAAAATTAAAAGACAAAACCAAAAACCAGTACTATGAATACACTGTGTGTTTTCATATGCAGTAAGCACGACCAGTTATGTAACTTGGCACCTAGTAAAAGTTACCGTTTACTTACAAATCCAAGTACACACAGTAAAACAAAAATTATTTTTGTAAAACACTTAATAAAGTATGGTGATGGCACTGGGTCGTGCCCTTAACTAAATTTACATGTTTAATTTCAAGTCCAACCAAAAAGCATTTATAATCAAAAAAGTCTTTTCAAAGCAACAGTCTTATAAAATTATGAGCTTTTTCAGGGAGCGGTTAGCTTAAGCCTACTTCCATTAACACTACTTAGCTACAGTCACATGAAAATGAAAGTACTCCAGAAAGGACTCTATGCAGTCATGTGAAAAATTAAGTACACCCTTACTGCTAACATAGGAATTAAGAGGGTAAGTAACAAGCAGCCAGGTGTTGCTAATTAAGCCCACTTGATTAACTCATCATTAACAATTATGACCACTTCAATGAAAGCAGATGTTTTGGAAGTTTGTTGGTATGGGGCGTTCAGATAAGTGTCAACACAGTGCCACAGTCTTCCCTGGAAATTTACCCGAAGACTGCGCACTGCTCAGAAAACTTGCAAAAGGTCTGTGGAGCCTGAGCTACATCTCAGATTCTACAGACTTCAGTCAGCATCTTAAATAACTGAGTTCATGACACAACATTTAAAAAAATGAGTGAATCAGTCTGGCTTAGGCTCAGCCTAGGTTTGTGAACAAACCACAGTTGCAGTCATTAGGCTCTAAGTAATCTACAGTGAAATGCCTGACGTCTAAACCTTGGCCAAAACTGAGTAACGCAACAGGACAATGCTCCTCATTTACTAACATGTGTGTGGAAACATTCTTACCCTTAGCAAAAAAGTAAGTGCGTACAAAAAAAATTACTGTGAGATTTATGAAGCATGTGCACCAACCTACTTTCTTTCTTACCACTGTGTGTATGTTAGTAAATCAGAATTATTCTGGACCAACAGGCTGATACAGTCTGCATGCAATCTGCATACCAACTGCCACACTCCTATTTCTCTATAGGGAAGGTGTTTAGGAAGGAAAGGCACAGCTTTACAGAGAGGTTAACAGTCATCACTCCTATGGGCGGGGGGGGGAGTGAATCTCAGGCTTAGAGACCTTTTTGCCTCAATGTGGTTCATGTGGGGGAAAAAAAGTTTAGGCATCAAACACTTTGTGGGGACAGGTTAATTGATCAATCCAAATTGCCCATAGGTGTGAATGCGGGAGTGAATGTGAGAGCGAATGGTTGTCTGTGTCTCTATGTGTTAGCCCTGCGACAGACTGGCGACCTGTCCAGGGTGTACCCTGCCTCTCGCCCTATGACAGCTGGGATAGGCTACAGCACCCCCCGCGACCCTGAAAAGGATAAGTGGAAGCAAATGGATGGATGGATGGATGGCATCAAACAAGAAAAATAAATAAATAAATCAGCAGTCACTTAGTCAAAACATTATTGTTACTAAGTGATGACATCCAGCAACAGTAGAAGTCATTGTTAATAAGATGATATAGGAGACTAATGTAATATATTTAAATCAAAAAGTTAAAGCTTGTTTTTTTAAATGGTGGATTCCAAGTATTTTGTGGTCTTTTGGAAATTATAAATAATGACAGAAAGGCAGCAAACATATTATTATTCATAGCAGTAATAACAGTAGTAGTAATAGTATTCAGCCTGAATTTGTTCCGATTTGCCAACTACTAACAAATATGCTAGGGTTAGAAAACTTTGGTAAATCACAGATTTTTGTGTGAAAACTTCGTCCGTGAAAATTACGCACACATTTTTGCGTACATACTATTAGTAAATGATGACCAAAGCTCCCGAGCACAGCCTAAAATCTACAGATTTTATACAAAGAGGGAAAAATTAAGGTGTTGCAATCAATGGCCCACTCAAGTCCATGCCTCATCCTGAAAGAAATGCTGTAGCAGAACACCAGTTGAGCTGTGCATAAGACAATGCTCTCAAACCTCGAAGAAATGAAGCAATGCTGTGAGCCAAAATCCCTCCACAAGCAAGTGAGAAACTGATAGAGTCATGCAGAAATCAATTACTTCAAGTTATTGCTCCTAAAGGTGGTCCTACAAGACACTGATTTATGACGTGTACTTAGTTATTTATGACTGTGTATAACCATCATATGAATATTTAAACATCTGTATGAAGTTCTTGTAAAAAAGAGCAACCTGGAGGGTGAAATCTTCAAATAACACAACAAAGTGTAAGTTAGCTAATTAACAAGCTATCCACGGGTTAGATTTTCTAACAATGAGTTCATATATCAATCTTCATTTCATCATAGATTATTATTAATCTCAGGCTATCTTCCACAGCGTGCCTTCTGTCCTGTCTTTGTTCCTTCACTCCCAACTGATGGGCAGATGAGTGACTCTCCCTGACCCTGGTTCTGCCAGAGATTTCTTCCAATTAAGAGTTTTTCCTTCCTACTTTAGACAAAGTGCTTGCTGATAGGTGGATATCTGATTGTTGGGGTTTCTCTGTATTCTCTGTATATTTGTATGGTCTTTACCTGACAATATAAAGCACATGGAGGTGACTTTTGTTGTGGGTTGGTGTTGGTTAAATTGAAAAGCTGCCGCTTCATGTAACAAAACTGTTATTGTGTTTTTCTAGGAAACCTTCCATTGTTTTCTTTTATGTAATGAACAAACAACCTTAGCAACTACCTGAGGGTATAAGGTGTTTCACAAAGGAACCCTTGGGACTTTCAATAGGGAGTAACTGAATTACTTACTAAGGACGTAGAGGGAAAGGGTGATTCCTGCCAGGCAGAAGCCCTCAAAGAAACGCAAGGTGCTGAACATGGGGAGGTTCGTAGAAAAGGCCACAGTAAAACCAAACACCAACATGAACAGCACTGATATGATCAGAACTGGGTGGCGGCCAAACCTACAGGATAAGGTAAGAGCAAAAATGACACTTGTAAAAAGTATCAAAACGTCTTTTAGGTTTGCATGATCTTTCAATTAAGGATGGTGTGAACGTCTTACCAGTCAGCTAATATTCCAAACACCAGGTATCCAAAGATGGATCCGACCAACAGAGAGAACTTTGCAATATGGACTTTCCATGCTGAGTCACCCACCAGACTCCACTGTAGAGACAAATAAACAGGTATTAGTTTCAAGAAAATCATGCTGGGTAGATAATGTGGAGGACATAGATCAATATTATCTTTTCAATATGGTGCATTTTTATCTGTTGATTAACATTCACCTCTAGGTTTGTCTAATTTATTGAGTAATATCATCACTCACAGTGCTTTGATATGTGAGAGGAATATATCCTGCAATGGTATTTAGTCTATTAGTCTCACTCTAGTCTATTTCTTTTTTCTGTTATTTAGTCTAGACAAGACAACCACACTCCAAAACAGAGAAAATGCGATATTTCTCTATAGTTCACTTATGATTACTTATTTAAGCTTCAATAGCACTCTGCCTGATTCAAAAAGCAATGCACTATATATGAAGAATTACGCATTAGGCATTTTCCTTCATTAGTTAGAGAACCTTATTTAAGACGATAATCAAGGTTCACTCTACATAAGCAAACACTTTCTTATTACATAATTTATTTTTGTTTCTATGTAGGCTGTCTAGATGGGACCCATATTACAGGATGTCTACTTGAACTTTGTGACTGATTTCCTGCTAAAATAGTGATTCATAGAATACAACAAAGATCTGGTGTAGACTTGTCTCAGCATGTAGGTACTCCCTGTTTGTTTGTTTTTTAGCGCTAGGTTGTAACAAGCAGACTCAACACACACATGTTGGTATGGGCCAGATTTGAACATCTAAGCAAGGGGTAAAAGTTGACATTGACCTAATTTTATCCTGTTCTATATAGTAACCCTCTCACTATAGACACATACCTAAACAGAGGTACAGCTGAGTAATAAGTAATAACTTATTTCTTTATGTTCTGCTAGGAAAATGAAGTTGTAGGGTTAAAGGAGTTTTCCGTTATCTCATAAGTTATCTCATGAGATGTAGATTTTCTGCTGAAGTCTGAATGAGGTCTTAGACATGCTTTCTTGTGAATACTGTTAAACAGTCTTCAGCAGTAGTCCCCCAGGCTGCTTGAAGGACATTCAAATGAATGTGGGCTGCCTTCTGTTTCATTTTCTGTGACGATAATTTATCATCCCTTCAATAATGTTGAGGTTCTGGGGAGGCCAATCCATGAACGGTAGTGTCACATTGTATGTTTTCTGTAAATGTTTAGACAAGATCCCCAACACTACTGGCTGAAATACAGCCCCACTTCTTGTGTAATTTGGCATATGGCACTTTTTCCAAGTTTCACTTCCTTAACAATGGCTTCTATGGGGGTGGCTCCTTTTTCTTTTTCTTAAAATTTACATAAAGGCATACATAAAGGTTGGCTCAAGATTTTTGCACTATTTTGTTTTTATGTAGCAAGTCTACCATAGGCTGAAGTACAAAGTAAAGTTAGCAATGGCTTTTTGTTTCTTTTACATTTGTATTTAGGTTGTTTCTGAAGGGTCATAAACTCCCATAAACACTACCACAGGGACATGCTCAAAATGGAATGCCCCAGGAATTACACAGAGCCACCAAGCAGTCACATGACTTATACATGCCACTCATTCGTGGTTTCAGTATCGATGTCAGACACAGAAAGACACGGAGGAGAAAACAAGTTTCTTTTGCGCAACTACAAAACAGCAAAGGCTATAAAAAAATAAAAAATAAAAAAAAGCAGAAACTGGAAGCTGGAGAGACTAACAAAGTAAAACTCCCATTCCAATCCACAGTGAGACACACTATGACGACACCTATCAGTTCAGCTGAATGACTGGTGACTAAGCAGAACTGACATGTGTGGGTGACCACAGACAGATGACCAGTGTTGTAAAACACAAACATCAGCATTCCTAAGTCACATGTCGCACACAAAGCAGCGATCTCTTATGAGTGTTAAAGGCAGTTAAACCGTCTATGGCACATTTTAATTGCTTGGCATTATTAATGTGCTTTATTTCAAAGCCTTCATTAACTTTAATGGTAATTAAAGTTTTGGAAACAAGAACTGCTGTGCACAGAGAATCCTACAAAACTACAAAAAGCAGGCTTACATACTTTGCTCTATGTCTTTATATACCACGCTGTTATATGCAGCCTTTATAATGTGATCCACCCAGTCTAGAATATCAGGGCTCTAGAGTGCAACCAAATTGTTCAATGGTGCGGTAAAAAAATAATAAAAAAATCATAGGTTGCATTGATGCGACCAGTCGTTCAGTACAAAAAAAAGTCTCCGCAACTCTCTCCGTTGTTGGCCAACAACAGACACACATTATGCCCATATAATGGTAAACCAAGTACTACTAAACCAAGTAGAGATAGTCAGGGGCGGGACCTCTCTGATCGGCCGTGGTCCTTCACGTGAGTAGGAGGATATAGAGAGGTGAGTAGCTTGAATAAAGTGATATCAATCCATTTAATCCTGAATCGCCTTTTAAATATAAAAATAATTTTCCAGAAATGCCACAATCTCAGGTTAAAGCTGGTTAAACCAAACAGCTAAAACAGTAAACGAGAGCAGGTAAACAGATTTCGCACAAAGACATAAAAACAGAGCGCGGACCCGCCGAAGCATCAGAATCGGTGAGATGTCGGCTTTCTCACCCGACGGCACGTACATGGACACGCCTTCGGGGCTGGAGGCCGACAGCTCACAGATTGCGATGCGTCGGGTCTGTGCTTTGTGTTTACGTCTTTTTGTGCACTAGTTTATGATGCTGCAGGTTTCGCCACTCTCCAACCAAAATGCACCGAACCAGCAGCAAAAGAAGATCAAAACTACGCTTCACATTTGATACACAGCGTCACGAATTCCCTCTTACTTCTGCTGTTTTGCTTCCACCACCATAAACCACTTCCTGCACAGCTCTCTCTCTCTCTCTGTGAATTTTGAGAACAGTTTCCCAATCTCAAATCTCTGTTTTTTTGCAATATTCTTTTGCTTATTAACCACAAGTTATGTACAGCGCTCCGATTTCTGCTGTTTAATGGCGAAGAAATGTAAACGCTTTAAATTATGCCAAATTGCTAGTTCTAATCAAACCTCTAACTTTGCTTTGCTTCACTTCAGCAGCATCAGGTAATGTTCATATATTGATTCATGGTTTTCTTCAGTTTTTGTTCTACTGCAGAATATCTTTAAGGTTATCTGCTATAACGAGTCTGGCCAGGAAAGTCTCCTTCATGTTTTTCTGTGTTTTATCCCCAGTTACTTTGACACAAAGGCGTCTGCTGTGATGCTCAAACCTCTGATGAAGTCTCACAAGTGTCAGATAATTGGAATCCAATGGATTATAGAAATCAGTGATGATACCCTTCCCTAGTGAGTATCCTAGGCCTGGCAGAAGTGGATGTAGCTGTAGGTAATGAGAAAAGATGGAAAGAACCATTGATAACCTTTTTGTTAGGTTAAGGCCTGATCTGTCTGGAATTCATAGCTAGTGTTCTGATACAGAGCCATCAACCTCTGAACGCTGAAAAAGCACAGTGTATCCAGAAAACACATTATATGTCGTAATAAATGCACTGCCCAAGTGTCCCCTCTCCCCACTGCCTTTCAGCTGCAGGCAGCAGCACAAAGGTCATCAGAGGTGGTCGAGATGATGATTAAGTTAAACATTGCCAAAGCTCTTTAGGCACAAGTACTTTTTCAGTAACTGATCTTTCTTGTAGAACTGTGCTCCAAATAAAGAACTTTGTGTTGACAAGATTGGTAAATGGTAAATGGCCTGTATTTGTATAGCGCTTTACTTAGTCCCTATGGACCCCAAAGCACGCTACACTATATTCAGTCATCCACACATTCACACACTGGTGATGGCAAGCTACATTGTAACCACAGCTGCCCTGGGGCGCACTGACAGAAGTGAGGCTGCCGGACACTGGCGCCACCGGGCCCTCTGACCGCCACCAGTGGCAACGGGTGAAGTGTCTTGCCCAAGGACACAACGACCAAGACTGTCGGAGCCGGGGCTCGAACCAGCAACCTTCCGATTACAAGACGAACTGCCAATTCTTGAGCCACAATTAGTTCATTAGTTCATCTTTAAAAAAATCAATCATTTAAAAAAAAGTGAACATGTAAAACAGTGGGGTTAAGCGATGCAGTTGAAAAATTTGGGTGTACTTAACTTTTGTTCTGGTGCACCTAAGAAAAAAAGTTAGGCGCACCAGTGCAACCGTGGCAAAAGGTTAGTCTAGAGCCCTGAATATGAATGTTAGTTAAAAAAAAATATATTTTAGGTTTAAAAAAAGAATACAACTTACCAGTCAGGAAATAGACAGACTAATAAATAAGCTAACCCTGCTATCTGCTCATATTTTTAATTTAACCATTGCCTTTATTAGGACATAGTCAGCCTAAAAATGAATCAGGGATCATTCTAAAGGCTGGTAATAGAGCAGCACTCAATATGAGGTTACACAACAACCATGAAGCCACTTGGATCATTTCAATATAACACATTATCTTTATTTATAGAGCATTTTTCTAAAGATTCACTGCAAGTACTTCACACATGGCAACACATTTATTGGAGCATATAAAAACATTCATAATTTATCTGTAGATTTAATGTATATAAAAAAAATAAATATCAACAGCTACCACACTGTGGAGTTCATATTTTGCCCATTTATTTTGCATGTGGATTTAATAAACTGCTGGGTGTCAAAAAAAAATCTGCATTTTAACACACTATAGCAGAAGCAGGAAAACACGTGTGTAATTTGCATGATGGCTTCTGTCACTTATCAGTTGTATTACATGCTTGTTCCCAGGGAGAGTCAGCTAACACGTCTCTTTGAAATGTTGGACCGCATTATCTGCCTTCCTTTCATAAAGTCACTGTATCCTGTGTTCATAAAGGATCTTTCTACAGCAGAAGGCTTGACTAGCTGTTATTAAGTCTCCCATGTGGATACTTCTAGATCATTTAACTGCTTTGAACTTTGACTAAAACCTGGTTCTTTATCTGTGTACTTGACATAAGGGTTTAGAAAAGACGGGGAGACTTGGAATGGCAAATAGCAGAAAAATGCCATGTTTAAAATTTAAATTCATCATCACCTTGAGTCAGATCCATGTTTTTTGTCAGGTTTCCCCCTTTGTTTTGCCACTTGTTTCCTTGCTATTGTCTTGCTCATTTTGTGAGTAATGAATAGAAGTCAGTGACAGAGTCTGGTTAGGTACATGTGAATCAGTTTGCTGACATAAGATGCAAACCATGAAACAGCTACGATCAAATCAGACAAAATGTCAAGGAAATCTGTTGATCTCTTTCAAAAGAATGGCCAACAGTGATCATCGGGTCCACTGAGATGAAAATGATCAACCACAGCTGCACATTTTTGCACTCGCTGAACTACACAGTGGTGGGTGGGGGTTTCAAAGGAGAGGGAGCGGGCCACAAGGGGGGGGGGGAAGAGCTGAATGCAAGCACAGAGGGAAGAAGGCATAATTGTACAATGTAACCACAGAACATACAAAGATATGGCGGGAGATGCAAAAAATAAAGCAGGGAACACATTTATGGAAAGAAAAACTGGATAGATAGTGAGAGAGAGTGAGGGGGGGGGAGATAAATGCTCAAAAGCAGTTGTGAGGAGACAGCAGAAAACACAGGGAGAGGGAGAGACTGCTGCATAGTTACTGCCTAGCAACAGACCATCACTGAGGTTATCTGACTCTGTCTGCTTCCAAGTGCAAGTTTTACCACCGCTGCAGGGTTGAAATCCTATATTGTGGTGGTAGCTGAGTGGGGATATAACAAACTATTGTAAACGGAGGATGAGTTCTTGGGAAAAACATAGACCTATAGTACGCATCCCATATGACACTGAAAATTTGTGGGTAAAGGAAATCGCAAAAGGAACATTACACGTGTGATGCTGGAAGTGTAGCCTCAGGGACTGTCAAATTATCGGTGTGAGCGTTTTTCCGATGCAGGCTATGCTAAGCACTACATAAGATACCGTACCATGTTTGACAAGTTGGCTGATGGCAGTGTTATTTTACTGTGATCAACAGTGACAGCTTGTGAAACAACAAACCTTTGCCTGTCCATGCATTATTCATGCCCTCCTGTTGTTGATAGTTAGCACAACTACACATATCTGTCAACAGTCAGACTTCATATGTATTGAAAAGCCATTACTCCTATTACCCAAATTCCATCATACCATCCTAAAAAAACCAAACTTGAACCATAGCAAAGGGTCACAGCTTTCACCCCTCCCTGTTCCAAAACACCACTTATCAGAAAAGAGCGGCACAGCACACATTCTTGTCACACACACAGCGCCTCAGCAAAGTTTTATCATCTGGTCACACAGGCATCTTTCCTCCCAGCTGACACTGTGAGAGGCTGTCATTGTGTGCTGACTGGGTATCTGCAGCGGGGTCATCGCCTTTCGACAGCTGAGGCTATTTCAAAGTGTCCCACACTGATCCAGGGTCTGTGGAAGGAGCCAACCAGCTGGGTAAACAGCGTGAAGGGACACAGAGCAGAGGGGCCTGCATGGGTGTTCAGCTACAGTATCATCTTTCAGATCTATGGGTGTGCAGCCTCGAGCCAGAGATACCGTGTCTGGGTGTACCCACCAAGGCTTTTAAAACATATATCCTCCTTAGCACTTTCATAAGAACCTAACCTAGACTATGAGGAGAACAACATAAAGATGGCACAGTTGAATGAGCGCAGTACAGGCCCAGGCATGTGCAGCTTAACACTTGTTTAATTGGTTAATCCATCCGTCTGCTCTTAACGATTATTCCAATGTTTTCAATTTTTAAATAAAGTGCAGGGCTATGTTCTCCAATTAACTAACTGATTAAATGGCTAACCATTGTTTAGCAATTAGCAGTTCTTAATATAATTGAGGCCATTTTTTATTTAAAAATGGCAATTTTTTATGATTTCAGTGCGAGGAATAACCAACTGGTTTACAATGTAATGCAGTGCAATTTAGAGACACATCAGGAGATGCTTAATCTATTTTTTGGTTTGGTTTGGTTTTGTCTGACTACACAAAAGTGATTATTTTTTAAAGTGTTGTGGTAGTCCACTTCCCAAGAGGAGAATGCAACATGTAAATATTACATTGTCATCAGTCCCTTACTGCCAGGTGCATCCGATTATCATAGAACGACCAAACTGATAAAGCACGAGTTGGAGAGGTTAATCTGTCATTCGAAGAGGTTCTCAGGCCCCTATTTAAGGCAGTATGTGCAGCTGCTCCCCATCTCAAAGCAAGATGAGTAGGATAGGTTGCACAGAGACTGTGTCTGAGTAATGGTATATTCTTATTTCAAAGGCTCAGTTCAATTAAGAAGGACCCTGAGGAGAGCTGTGACTCAATTAGGATGGGTCTCCATATTAACCACTTTGGATCCTTCACCGCTGCCTTCTTTCTGTGTCACGCCGGGAAAGCATTGTGTGAGCGGAGGCGCCTCAGCATGTGTCAAATTCTTAAAGACGGCACAGAGTTACAGAGAATATCTACAAGTATTTAAGTGCTGACCTCGTGCAGAGCAGTATGAGGGTTAGATTGTCCTCGGACAGTGTGTAAGAGACACTACGGCGTTTCGTCAGCGTTGGCACTATGCTCTGCTTTTCAGGGATAGAGTGTCATGGATAGCTGAGACCCAGGCATGGGCAGTTTTTCTGTGGCAATCCAAACACAGGGATAAAAGCCAAGTCATCACTTCCTATTCAAGTGCCACATCCTATAGTTTGTCTGGAAGACTGAGAAACAGTGTCAAAACAGAAAATGACAAGTACAAGAGATATTTTTGCTTCAATTTTGGCTCCAATTTAGGATTTTGACAGCGTGCCATTCGATTCAACCTCTCCTCACCATGACCTTGTCCGAATGTGGACAGCCAGGAGTTAGAGAAGACGAGCATTGGCAGACACTTTTAGCAACTGATCTGCAGAGGCGGTAGTGTTAACATGACATCCTCAGTATGCCTTCAAAGCCAACACAAATCTTAGCATGTACAAAGTTACAACGGCAGAAGAGAGTAATGATTGTTTTCAAACATCAGCCTTCATATGGGAAACCTGTTTTCAGCTTTAGCCACAGGGAAACTGAAAAGTTCAGATTATTACTCATTTGCATCCACCCAGTCGAACTTTATACTCAGCTGCACTTGTGAGAATCCCCTAGTGCGTGAGAACAGTTTATCACCCTGGCCTTTTATGCAGCCCCGGCCCTCAAATTACTCTGTGGACAGCAAATGAAATCAAGATTTCAACTGCTCCAGCTCCCACAGCTAAATTGAAATGCCACAGCTGCATTTTATTTGCTTTATTTTAATAAGGAAAATTATCAGTGATAAGCAGACACTACAGTGGAGGCGAGCGGTGTGCAATACAGTGAAGCTTCCAAGCCCATCCTTTTTTAAAAACCCCTGGAAAAGGTGACAGCAGCTGCCAGCTAGATTGTGGCCTTCTGTGCTCTGCAACTGTGTGTGCGTGGTAGTGAGAGTGGATGTTGAAGGTTTTAAACAAACTGAGTATAAAACATTTAGATTAGTTTGAAGGTTTAACTGCGCCTTGCTCTAAGAATGAATAAGTATTATTTTTTTTTGCATATTTCCAATAATTTCAGGTCTGCTTCTTCTTTTTTCATTTTCATGCACATGCAGCATCTGCAGCTGGGGACAAGCTGACTGGCAAATATAAAAGTGTTCCTCCTGACAAAGACTGCAGGCACACATATTGGAACGCAAACGCCTCACTGAGTCACAAACAACCTGAAAGTGTCCACTATGAGAGCCATAAGATTATCTTACTGCTGTTTGGTTAGGACAACGATGGGCCGGGTGATGTTTGATTAGGGATGGGGTTGTGTTATTCCAGAGAGTACAGTAATGACCTTTGCTCCAAATCAAATGCTCCCTGTCTATTATATCCATTACGACAACCGGCAAATTCCACTAGCCCTGGCAGTTTGGCCCATGTGCCAACAGTGGCTTGTTTCTGTGACAGGTCACCCATTGTGTCAGATGGTGCGATGACTCACTGTCAGCACCATGCATGCCCTCACCTGAATCCTACTACTTTTACGTCCAACGTGAGCCAATTCGTGGCTGTGTAAATCCGCACTGGAGATGACGGTGCTAGACGCCCCAAAGTGGGAGAAGACTGCAACAATGGAGGCATAACCACAACCACTGCCGAGGTGCTTTTACACACAATCAGACGGAATTTTAACGTGACGGTTTAACGCGACGTGTTTTCTCTTTTTGTTTTTTACTTTAACTGCAGTGTTAATAACCGCATCTTACTAATGTAATATCGACCCTATTATTAGGATGCATAACAAATTATACAAAGGACCTCCCCACACACCCTATCCTCAAGATGGATAGCTTACCTTAGTAACCACATTTTCCTTAAGTCCTGTGTGCAGCTCGAATGTCCACTTACTGCTGTTACACGACATGATGGTCGCGTTGTTGTTTGTGTAACTTCCATTGACATAAATTGGATCCGGTCGCTCACTGATGTTTTTTGGGCTGTCTAACAGCGAGGAATGAGCTCTACTATGGTTAGTCAGATTTGCCAAAGGCTGGATGCATGTGCTGTTTGGCTGGGCGAGGAGGAAATTATCAGAGAACTGACTGAATCCAATAAATAACGCCGGAATCCATGTCAGCACAATCAGCTGTTTCTGGTACTTCCCAAATCCACCTAGAAATGGCAGAACGGAGTTGTCGATGCGTGTCAGCAGATCCGGCGACGTGTTTTCGGGTGACACGAAGCCGTTCTCAGGTTGATGGTCCCCCGTTTCGAGCTGCACCACGGCCATCGCGGTTTCCCCTACAGATGCCTCCGTTGTGTAGCGAAGCCGGGGTTGCAGTGCTACCCCCTGTCGACTCCACAATGCGTCAATACCTCCAGTTCCGGCGGTGAAAGCCGTGCGCAGTCAATCACTGGAATGGAAATAAGACGCACCTCCTTATTATCAGGAAGCACTTCCCTCCGTCTGACACCAAAACCCCCGTGCGGCACTGACTGCGGACACGCGTCCTGAAACAAAAGGCGGATTGCGATGAATTGGGAAACGACGACATAAACTATCCCACGCTCTTTTCTGTCGGCTGATTTCTTTTTGTGTAGGTGAGCGGTAGCAGCAGAGTCAAAGAATTGCTTCCTGGGGAAGCCACAGGTAACACACCTGCCCGTGGAGGATGTGGCTAATCACTTTATCTTAACGTGGCCACATGTAACCAATGGTAACCACCACTTTCTCTTGCAAGGACGAGACAATGGACAGTAATGTAATCACATAGGTTACAATCGGCCCTGCGTAAAGAAAAAAAATTAATTAGTACAAATTTTGTCTCAGTGGTGCTATATATTTTTGATAAATGGTCACATTGCTCTCTCGGTGTTGTCGGTGTTATTAATATAATTGAAGGATTGAGTATAATAAAGTAGTCTAAGTGTAAATCATAGATAGAAGCCACATATTCTCAGATTTTAAAACAACAACAACAAAAACAGGTAAGATTATGTTCCGTCACGGGACGGGGGGGGAGGGACTGTGGTGTTGTCCCCGCCCATATTTCCAGCAAACCAAACAACTGTGAGTGTTAGCAATTTGATCAAACAGCATAACACGCGGTAAGAAGTCGTAATGCTTCAGCTTTCCACAAAAATGACCGATTAATGTCTCGAATTGGAGGCTGGCTTGACACAAGTGATTAATGGGCGGGATTTGACTGATGGTTCGGGACAATTAAGTGAGTGGAAGCAGGTTTTAATGTGCTTTCAAAATGAAAGTAAACGGAGTTTATTTTCTCCTATTTAACCGTAGTCTGACTCTAAGACAGACGGGGAAATGATAATTTGTTTAAGACAGAACTGTAGCCCATAATAAAGTTTTTTTTTAGAAGCTTGGGACAATAATCACAAACTGCTGTCTTATTGTAATTAAAAACTCACATAGGTTTTCTTTAAACATGGGCAGCCCCAGATTCCCCGTGTGGTGTGTTTAAAACTAAGAGATAACTTGGTCTGTTCAAGTTTACTTAAAAAAAAAATGCTCATATGGTACTGATAAAAGACTTTGATTTTTTCTTTTCTTCTTGAAGTAGTGGAAGTAATTATATATTTTTCACCATCAGATGTACGGGTTATTAAATTGTGTAAAGGACTTGGCCACTTCCAGCAGCTCAGGATTGTGTTCTAGATTTTTTATTTTTTTTTGGTGTCTTATATCAACCTAACATCAGCCCAGAACCCCAGATGGATGATTACATTGCTTTTAAGATGTTTAATTAAAAAGAGGACTACACCTGTTTATGCAGTAATCACTAGTAAGGATAACCACATAACCACATTAAATTTCAACTATTTTACTCACTGAAATCTTGAGTAAATCACATTTTTTTTTACTTTTAAGAAATGTTTATAACTTACTATGATAAATCATAACTCATATGATAAATATAATCAGGACACACAGTCAAAATTAAAGACTACATTTACTTGGTCACTTAGTT
>VUQR01000424.1:1632-15084 GCA_015108515.1 Hemichromis elongatus | reverse complement strand
TCTTACTACATTTCCCTTGAAAGCTGATAGTTAAGGTTGTGGTTGTTTGTGTAGATGTGTTTTCCGTCTGTTGCATAACCAGTTTGGAAATGTTCACTAAAAAAAGTGGACTTTGTTTCTAGTTGGCAGGACTGGACATAGGACAGCATGACTGATGCAAAGCAGAGAAACTCCTGACACGATGCCCCAGACATTTGTTTTTCTGTTTGAGAGCAGCCATTTGTTACAAGATGTCACAAGCAGCTCCTGCATATGGACAGCTATAGCAGAGGAAGCCGCACTTAAAACAAAACCAAGAACCAAAGAAACATCCCTGTACTCTCTTAGTGTGCTTATGTTTCAGTAGCGTCAGATTACAAGTAGATTTTTCCATTTACTTAAAAATGAGCACCATTTTCTTTGAAAGCATGTTTTTAAGAGCTGTCATCAACCTTTGGCCTACAGAAGACATTTTTTTTCTTAATCTGCTGTCTCTGGGTGGCAAATTGCATTTGTTTATAGGTTTAGTTTGATAATAGTTGCGCAATGAATAATGAAACATTGTGACAATTTGTCTTAAAAACACAAAAATATAGATTCAAGAGAAGTACTTTATTGTGTTTTATTGTTTTCCCCCAAGCCTATGACATGGCCTCTTGTTACATACAGATTGCTGCTCCGCTTTCCGCTATTTATCATTAACCAGACTGATGTAAAGTGGTTCCTCTGCTGATTGCTCTTTGTTTTTTCCGCAATACGCTGTCTCTGCTGTTTCGGCTGAATATTACGCAGCCATGTCAGTCCATTAAAAGCATGTTGAGAATGATTTCCCCTGGCTTCCTAGCAACTCCTTGAGCACCTCACATAGGAGCCCTCTTCTCAGCAGGCATACAAAAAGTGAGGAGGGGCTGAATCTGGCTGTATACCCAGGAATAAGTTGATTGGCTACTATTAGTTAAAAGGTTTGATTCAGTGTTCCCATTGTTTTTCTAAAAGAGTCATTTTTGCATGTGTATGCCTTTTTGCTACAAAGAGTATGAATGAAAGGCTTTCACATTTTCCCCTAAACAAATACATATTCCACCTTTCTTTTCTCCACAGTGGTAAGATAGTCTCTCCTAAATGGAAGTCTTTTAAGGGTCTGCGGTTGCTGTGGAGGGATAAGATCCGTCTGAACAATGCAATCTGGAGAGCGTGGTTCATTCAGTGTGAGTGCTGGTGCTTTTTTTTATTGTGAGACCGGGTGACCTAACATAAAGGGTCAAGAGAATCCACATTTCACCAGAATGAATGTCT
Source organism: Hemichromis elongatus (assembly GCA_015108515.1). NCBI lineage: Eukaryota > Metazoa > Chordata > Actinopteri > Cichliformes > Cichlidae > Hemichromis > Hemichromis elongatus. The sequence continues at coordinate 13,809 of VUQR01000424.1, read as the reverse complement.
ACACAACAGCTGATGTTCTTCTCCCTTTTTTTCTCTTTCTGCTGGGCTCAGATGTGGAGAAGAGGAAAAACCCAGTGTGTGGCTTTGTGACCCCACTGGATGGCTTGGAGGCAGATGCACATCGAAAGCCCGAAGTGAGTGAATGAATGACGTAGGTGTTGCACGTTTAAGCTCGTCCTTGAAAAACAAAATATCACGCTCAGTGTTTTTCTGGCGTCGTGTCAACAGGCAATCATATTAGAGGGCAGCTACTGGAAGAGAAGGATTGAAGTGGTGATCAAGGAGTATCATAAGTGGAGGATTTACTATAAAAAGAGGGTGAGCGCTCACCTTTTTCACAGTACATCTTAAATCTGTCTCTAAGTCAGCTCACCAGTACCTATTGGTTAGACAGTTTGTCACGTTGTCATAGTCCCCAAAGGATGAACCCCACTTTCTAACCCTCTTACCTGATCAAAACTGTAATTTGTTAACTTAAGGTGATGAGCATAGAAACAAAAAACGTGGTTTATTTTCACACCCAAAGTCCACACTCGCTCTGTTTTTTCCTCCTGCAGCTTCAGAAAAAGAAGGATGACATTCTATTAATGCTTCAAGAGGTAAGTCAGAAGTCACACATTACTTCATTATTGCTACATTATTGCAATATTGCAAGCAAATTAAAGTAGACAAGTATTGATTTTGATGAGTGAAGCTGAAGCTGGCCAACTGACCCAGGATATATTGCAATGTGTGGGTGACCTGCTGGCATTGTTTACTTTTGAATGTCCTTTTAGTGACATACGATCACTAAAGTCCACCAAGCGACTATTTTTAGCATTTGGATTTAGCTTCCCTGGTTGAACACGGGAGGAGGGGGGAAAGAAAGAGAATTAAAAAAAGAAAATAGAAATGAGCAGAACAACTTGGGCTGTGCGTCACAACCTGACACATGAAGGCAACTGACCCAGCTAACTGCCCACTGCAACAATACTCATAACTCTTTATCTTTGTTCAAGAAAAACAGGGGAAAAAATGAATGTAACCTAATCAAATGTGACCTACTTCCAGCAGCACTTAGCAAAAACTGGGCAGCAGAGGGGCAGTGGCTTTCGACAGCGACGCTAAGGTGGCAGAGAGAAAAATATTTAGAGGCAGGGAGGAGAAACAGCGGTGGGGGGTTGGGGCAGGGAGAGGGGGTGCCTCATTCATGATAATATTCCTCATATTTCCTGTTTCATGGGGTCTAATTTTTTGTTATTCTGTAGATGTGCCGTGGCACTGGACGTACACACTTTCCTCTAGGTCAACATTAGGAAAACTCCAATAACAATGCTGTGTCTGACCCTTCTTTTCATGGATTACGCAGCAAGGCCAATATCAGCAAGTAGCTGACAGGTCAAAGATCACTACAGTGTGTTTTTATGCTCTGTGCTCTCATATTCTTATCACACCATTCTCTTACCAGATTACAATAAGGGCTTAGAAAAACACTAGTCAAAAGTCTTTATGTCGTATACTGTAATTATGTCATATATGTAGTTACACAGTTACAGTTGTACACTTTTAACCTGTGACAGCCCTAGTCTAATTTAATTGCCTTTACATTTTTACCATCAACCAAACTCTAATAAAGTAGGATAGTAAAATAAAGTGCAGAGTATTATCTACCGTGACAGTGTATTATAATAGATTTTTACACAGTTCATTTACAGACTGTAGCGGGGTGTGGTTTGTTGCTCCGCTGCAGGGGAGGGGTGGAGCAGTGGGTTCAGGGGGAGGCTGACCCTGACCTATTCTTCATCACCTGGTCATCTCTATTTCAGTAGGTTGCTGGGACCTGAATTGTTTAGTTTGTGGTGTGGAGCGAAGAAGGCAGCTGGAAAGCTGCTCCAATAAAAACACTGAAAATTAGGATAACAACGCTGCGTGTTACGTAAACAAAACATTAACCCTTATATTCAGTCAGTCTGACAGTGAAACCATATCCTATTAGGTGATAATGCTGTGTAAGTAAGTTAAGTTTATTTTTATAGCTCTTTGAAAGGAAAAAAAAATCACACTGTGCAAAAGAATGAGCACTGAACACACACTACAAGCACTACCCCTAAGGCCTATCTAAACAGATTAGTTTTAACCCTGTACACATTGAACTGAAAAATGACATTTTTTGGAAACTACATTATTTAATGAACCTTCTAAAAAGTACAAATAAAAAATAGAAATTTGCATATAGGAGTTTTAATTTAGATTATTTTTGTTACATCTGGGAATTTTTGTGCAACCTATTTAGACTATTGTGGGGGAAAAAATCACACTGATAATGTAGCGATCTCAAAACCTCACACATACAATATGATCCAATTAGTGTTACAGGGTTAAGCTGCCTTTTAAAACGGGCACAAAGGGAGTCGAAGTGTTCCAGAGTTTTAGAACAGGTTTGAAAGACACAATCACCCTCAGTTTTTGGACTGGCAAATGGAATAAGAAGAAGACCCCTCTCTGAGGACCCAAGTAGCCAACTTGTGGTGCAGGCATGGAAAAATTAAATAATGTAGGTGGGCCTCCTTTCCACATAAAAGGAAGGACCAACATTGTTGAATGAAATTCAAACTTGATAGGTAGGAGATGCACAAGTTTTACACGTGGGGTAAAATGTTCACTGAAGCTTTTTTATAATAAAACATTTGGATATATAAGTCGAGTTCGATTTTGATCTAGGAGAATCTCTTTTGATGTAAACGCATCTCGTTGATGCTGCAGTCTTTCAGCCGCTCATATGCATGTGTATATTTTCTCCAAGCAGCATCAGTTTGCGTTTAGCAGGGGCCTCTTCCAGTTTGCATGCACGTGTGTGTGTGTGCGTCTCCCAGAATTAGGTCAGGGACAAAAGGCTGCCGCTCTTATTGAAATGGTGAGACATCAAAATAAAGAAATGAACAAAGCCGACATAATGAAAACCTGCGAGGGCCCAGTGTTTCTGAACAATGTGTCAAAACAGCTTTTTCATGATGCACCCTGCATGCACACGCGCGCACATACACACATGCATGTGCGCGCAACAATCTTACCTCATTTCTGCTCGTGCACGCTCTTATTCTAAGAGGGGATGTCGTGTGCTCAGACGTAATCAGAAATAGTTTCCGGCTCAATCTGGTGGGCTTCCCTATAAATGTGGCCCCGAGCTTAGACGTGGAAGGTAAAGGCGGAGTAGAAGATCAGGGTGAAACAAAGCATCTCAAACAGGCTGGCTCTGGCGCTTCGTTTCTGTGAGTTGTTCACTGCGTTTCCAAAAGAGAAGGGGTTCTGGGGGGGGGTAAAAAAAAACAGCTTAGCGCATGTTTCCTGTTGAAGTTGTGAATGCTGTAGGTGCGCAGTTTTGTTTTGTGTGTTACTGGATATAGATGTTTGTTTTTTTCTTGCTGTTTTAATATTAGTTTTGAGAGGCTTTTTGTCATTTATCAGCAGAACAAGTGTCGCACAAAGTTTTCATAGAGCACCAACTGCAGGCACAGATTGGGAGAACCAGAAGTCATTGATGAATTAGGACTTTCCAGCTCTATTTATATTGAGCCCCTAATGGATAGATCTGGGATTAACTCGGCATGTCAGATCCTGTAAGTGTTCTGATTCCTTGTTGATGTTCTGCAGGGTCAGATCTGCCAAGCCAGGCAGGACAAATGGTCCTACCAGACCTACCAGGAACCAGAGGCCATCCCCGCAGAGGCCCACATGTTTGACCTGGACTGCCTTCTGTCTGACATCTCCGACACCCTGTTCACCATGACACAGAAGTCATGTCCCTGGACCAGCGAGCGACACAACAGTGAGTAGTAGACAAGTTTGTGGAATGACTTTCAGTGGGGACTTTTGTCTCAAATCCTGCAGAATTTGATTGGAAGGATTTAAAAGCAAGGCTGCACGCTGCATGCATTAAATAATTGATTCCAATTAGTCGTCACTGGGCTGAAAATTATATTCCACGTCTACTTCATTTTACTTTTGTAATCAAATAAATTGCCCAAAATGATATTGTCTGTCATAAACAGGAGCTTTGGGACAGATTTAAAAAAGGACATAATCACAGAGATATGGTTGGATTTTTGTTTCTCTTATTTTAAATGTGGTCCCGTTTTCAAACGTGTATGCCATTTTTTTATTAAAAATGGCATACACGTTTGAAGAGGTAAATAACTGAAAAATTCATTTATTTTCAAATAATTTAAAAGCTAAATTTGACTGAAAATATTAAACATGCATCATATAAAATGCTGAGAAATTGGATGGTTGTCTTAGCTTAAAAAGAATCAAAACATGGGTAAAAAGGCAGCGTGGCTCAGCCCATTTAAAACTCAGTCAGAGGTGGGGACTATCGGGAACAATACATTTTGGAGTCTCTGCTGCTTTCCGGGCCATCTCACAGTGCCAAGGCAACAACAAGGCAAAGCAGGAAGTCACAATCAACACTTTGTTTCTTGCGCAACCTTAATAAACAAGATATGTGATTTCTTCAGCGGGCAGGTGGACAGGTTGCCTTTAAACACAGCCAGCGGGCTGTTTCTTTTAAAAACAGCCATTGATGAAACTCTCAGCAAGAGAGCAAACAAATCCAAACTATGCTTTAATATAATGTAGAAGAATTTCACTTTCTAAGTTTCTACCTCATTTTGGTGACTCTGTCTGTTGGTCACATGGGTTAGCAATTCAGCCAATGAAACCCACCTTACAAATAAGGAAATTCCCTATGATGAAAGATGACCTGTCAAAAAAAAACCCCACAATAGTACTAGAGCATTTCTTTCTCACGCATGCATCTATTATTATGTTCTCTTCCACTTCAGCATACACCAGCAATGCTGACATGATTCAGCCAGGCTTGACTCCACTGCAGCCCAACCTGGATGATTTTATGGATATACCAGGTACTTTCTACCCTTTCATACATCCGTCTGTTTATATGTAAATTATGTACATGAGGAGAATTAATTAATGCATCCAGTCGCTGGTTGATTACAGTTAAATGCTTGCTGACGGTTTGTGATATAGTGCGAAGATTACATGCGTTTTTAAGATTAGATTCTTGTCAGTCATATTTGGATGATAATTATCTTAATTTATGTACTACAAAAATATGATTAAGGTTTGTTTTTTTTTAGATGTTAATGAGTGAAAAAACCTTGAGTGACACTCCTCTCATTTGTGCTGTGTCAGCAGTATGTTCTTTGGCATTCATGAGTTAAAGGCTTCTCAGAGGCAGGGTTGAACTGGAGAAAATGGGGAAGTGGAAGAGGATGTATTTAACCACCATTGCTACTTTTGGCACCACCTAGAAACTGGGGGAAATAAATATTGATGGGCTGGAAGATGACAGATTTTTCTTTTTTTATTTAGCCAATAGCCAATGAGATTTAGCTATTGTAAGTACTAGACAAGTACATTTCTGATGATTATCTGTAAATATCAGAGAGAAAGTTGCTTTTAATCAGTGAATAGATACACTTTTTAATTTTTTTATGAAGTAAAATTATGCTGTTACCTTAATTTCTATTGAGCTGTAGCTTTCAGCTCTGGGATTTCATTTAATTTCCATTGGGGTTTATAAATTCACGGTGTAGGGAGCTAACATAACATAAATTGAGTTGAAAAGAATGAAAGTTGCAGTAATATTCATTAGATGGACAAACACATGGATTCACATGAGTTTCACTGCTGCTTTGTATCATTTAGAGGTATAAATATGCAACCGTTAGCTAGCTCGTCGGCTTTAAAAGTGATAGCATAGCTTTCACAAATGGCTGAAAGTTAATTAACGCAGGGTTAAGTATATGTCTTTGTAAACCATGACTAAATGTAGAGCACCTAACTTACCAAGCTGACACTTACTACACAGGAGACAGTATAGTGTTATGCCTGGGGTCTGCTTTAGTCTTTATAGTGAACAGTCAGCCTGCAGCAAAAGAGGAGCAAAGCTTCAGGCAGGAGGGAGGAAGCAGGTTAGAGTTTAGTTTCTTGCTCAGGGCAACAATCACTGTGATTTTTCTGCCCTTTGTATTAGTTTCAGTGATGCAATCCAGCAGCCCCATGGCTACAAGTCAGTCTTTGTAAAGATAAAAGACACACTATACTGCAAAATGTATTAATTTGTCCACCTTCACACACAAATGAACTTGAGTGACATCCCATTCTTAATCCATAGTGTTTAATATGATGTCAGCACACCCTTTGCAGATACAACAGCTTAAGCTCTTCTGGAAAGGCTTTCCTGAAGGTTTAGGAGTGTTTCTGGGAATTGCATTTGTGAGGTCAGAAACTGATGATGGATGAGAAGGCCCAGCTCGCAGACTCTGCTCCTATTAATTTCAAAGGTATTCTGTGAGGTCAGGACTCTGTGTAGACCAGTTAAGTTCCCATCACTGGAACAAAAGGGCCGAAGCCAACTCCTGAAGAGCAATGCCACACCAAAATCCTCCCTCCATCAAACTTTACACAGTCCAGTCAAACAAGTAGCGTTTTCCTGACCCTGAGGAAAGAGGTGACCTCTGTGAAATATGTGACTCAGCATTCACTGACGCCGCTCTGTGAGTTTACGTCGCCTATCACTTTGTAGCTGAGTTCCTGTCATTCCCAGTTGCTTCCACTTTGTTTTAAGACCACCAACAGTTGATTTTGGAATATTTAGTGGTGAGGAAACTTTAACACTGGACTCGCTGCACAGGTAGCATCCTGTCACTAGAATTCACCGACCCATTCTTTCACAAATGTTTGTAGAAGCACTGCATGATTTACACCTATACACCTGTGGCCATGAAAGGGACTAGATCACCTGAATTCTGTGATGTCAATGGCTGTGTGACTATTTATAGCTGTACACTGTAAGTACTAGTGATATACCAAGTCTGGAATGAGGTATCTGCATAAATTTCCATTCACTGTCACCATATTGCCATACTGCACATAGAATATGATTGTGTAGATATAAAGCAACAGAAGCTGCAACACACAAAAAACAAAATCCTTATTTGGTATCATATAAAAACATAACCACCGATTCTTAAGTTCTCCACCAGAGAGCACTATCCTACTTTCCATGTTTTCTGTCACCGTGAAATGAAGTGAAGTGAAGTGTGTGTGTGTGTGTGTGTGTGTGTGTGTGTGTGGAGGAGTATTAACATCTTTGTGGGCCCTTTTTCGGTCTCCATGAGTTTGAAGGCAATTTATGGACTCAAAATGTGGTTTCAGTGTCATGGCAATCTTTTCACCATAAAGTTTACATTACTTATACACAGATGATTGATATATCAGGGTTTTTTTTATGTTGAATGCCCTCATATGTCCCATGTACTTTATTTAATTAGATTATTCTTTTAAATGTTTTATGTTCCAGCTGTATCATTGCCCTTTCCAGCATTCTGAATAACATCCTTTTTATGCTCTGTTCTTTCTCAGATATCTTTATGAACAACCGTGGCCAGCCCACCGAGCACACTGCTTTTGCAGACTGTAGCTATTTTCAGAGTTCTTCTAGTGCAGCGTTTGCTCCAGTTCCCTCCCCTGTGGCAACAGCTCCCCAGCTTCTTATTGACACGCAGCTAGCTCAGGTACTGCTGCTGTTATCAGCTTCTTCTGCTTGTGTTTATTGCTTCAGGATTATTCCATTATTCCAGCATCTAATGTTATTCCTGGTTAATCAGTAAAACAGATTAAATCTTTCTTTCCCAGCCCAATCTATCATCTGACAATCTGCCCCACCCATCTATATCTAATACCCAGCCAGACCAGACCATCTCTGGCGAGGATTGTGGAGAATACCACACATCGGACATCATAACAGAAGCCATGCCTTATGGACATCAGTCATACCACGATGCACCCGTTTCTATAGCATTTAGCAGCAGCACTGAGCAAACGGCCTCTGCAAGTATTCCCTTTTTGTACCCATTGCCATGCCACAAGTTTGGTTACTATACAACCACCAGTGGGACCTCTACTGTCATCACTCACACCGCCTCCACTATTGGGGCTCAGGCTGCTGTGCAGCAGACTCACGGATACCCTCACACAGGGGACACGTACTCCCAGACTCCCTGCCACTCTCTCTCTTACCCGGCTGTCATATCTGACCCGGTCAGTGCAGCGCTACCCTCTGTCACAGCAGCTCACTGCTTCTCGGTGCCGGAGCAGGTGACATTTACGGGGGCAAAAGGGAAGCATAAGCAAAAGACAGGAGGGGCGAGGACAGCTGACCCCTCTGTACTTCCATCTGCCCCTAGCTGTCTGGCTAAACTGCTCTCCACTGGGGCTCATGAACGTGAGTGAGTTCTGACACGTTCTTCCTTATCTAACAGCTTTGTATATAAAATAAAAAATAAAAAATGCATTGGGCTCATGTTTAATTTTTGATTTTTGTGTTTTCAGGAAAGCCAACCCTGGGATTTGATACTGCTCCAGTGACAGCCAAAGCTCAGAGGTCATCATCCTCCAGCTCTTCAGTGAGTGTTGAAAAGTGGCTTGGCACAGCATATCAACAAGAAATAACTAATAAACTTAAGTCACTTTTACCAAGTGCTCCTGGAGAATGGATATTCATATCCTTAAGGCCACTCAGCATTGTGTTACTGACATGTGTATTTAAGCATGAGCAGCTGACGGAGTTGCTGGCAATAGACACAGGTGCCCTTAGAAGCTTCACCTTAGTGTTAATGTTTGTGTAAAAGACTGCGGAATTTTTCAAAAGCTTACTCGATTCATAGGTTAGATCTAAAAGTTTTCTTATCTAACCTAAACAGAAGAGAAGCTATCAAGCGGTCTCTTTTCAGCAAGCAGATTTACGTTTATTATAAGTTCCTTATCATTTTTATAGGCATTGGTTGAAACCTCTTTCTAAATAGGCTGTGCCACATCCTTTTAAAGGAAAGTGATTTCATTTTTGTGAGACAGGTCTTCTAATTGGACACCATGTGTTGCTCAGCAGACAAGCAGAGGCACGCATGTAGGTGGAGCTTCATCACAGCTGCAACACGGGGCTGGTTGGTCGGTAGGGATCCCCGTGTTAACGCCTCTGCAAAGCCAGAGTGCCACCCTGGGCCACAGTAGACCTCACACCTCCAGAGGCTCTGCTGTGTCTGCCCTGCTTACACACGGTACCTCAGACACCGGCACAACCCTCCTCGTTCCCAAGACGGAGAAACTGTCACCTGTTCAGCTCTACAGCACTGACAGGAGCAGCTTAACTGGTAGGCCCTCACTGCTTCAGGGAATGTTCAAACCCATTTACCAAAAAGTAGCACAGAAAGCGATGACTTGCAAATCTCAGAAACCCATTTATGATTCAGTAGAACATAAAAAAAACATACCAGATGCTTAACTATCAACAGGTCAGCACAATTTGATAAAAAGCACAAAATGTAAGGAAATTGGTGTTTGTTTGTTTGTTTTAAACAGATGTGGGCTGTGCCCATGAAAAATTTGCCAGATCTTTGCAAATGCTAAACAGCTTGTTCTGCTACCGATTCTTGTTTAGACTGATTCTTATATAGCGCTTTTCTACTCTCAAAGCGCTGTATACAACATGTCTCATTCACCCCATTCACACCTACTCATACAAGCACTTCTAAACTCAAGTGCAAACTAACCAGTGTCATTTATTAGATTGGATGATTAAAGTCTGAAGAAAAAAGACATACTGGCAATTTAACAGTTTATCCATTTAACAAACAGGGGCCTCAGTAACCATACACAGCCACAGCCTCATGCTAGTCATCACACTCTTCAACAAGCATTTGCTCTAAGTCAGTTATGTTGACTGTCTATGACTTGTTTCTTCAGACCTTAATCATCCAATACAATGAACAATATAACATTTGCAGAGAAGTAAAGTTTTTCATCAGTGGAACCTGCATTCTCAACTCTCTCGCTCAACACACAAATGCATTTTCCTTGGAAATGTGGCTTTCCAGTGGTAGAAAATGTATTGCCAGGAAGCATTTTTACAACTAAGAAATAAAACACTAAGTACAATTTTAAAATTTCTAAGTTTATTTGTTTTTTAAAGAGAGAAAGGCAGCAATTCACCAATCAACAAAAGAAATGTCTTTTTAAATTTCGGACCAATTTTAGAGCAATGTTCATCAGCATGACAGCATGAAGATAGACTATCTCTTGACTACATTACATAATTTCAAAAGATTCTGAGAATGGGGAAATCTGCATGTAAGGGGCAACACTGATAATCAATACTAGTCGCCTGTGATATTCAGGCTCAGGTGGCACTGCATTAAAGATAGGGATGATCACTGCATGGGGTCAGGAACACTTCCTAAAAGCTTAATACACAGGACAGGTGACAGGAGCTGACGAATTGCTAATAAGAGATTCACTAGCAGAAACTCATGAGCAGCTGATAAATGAGTTTATTCTTTTAGAAACAAAGTCATTTAAAAAATAAGTTTTCCTGCTTGAGTACCAGAAGGATTTTCTTTTTTTTTTTAGATATTTATTAATTTGCACAAACAATTTGCAGAAACAAAATCTAAATGGTCAATCTTAATTTGCAAAGTGCTGCTTTGTTATCAGGCTTCTGTGGAGTTTCAAATCTAAACTCATCATTTAATCTAAAAATATTCAGTCATCCTAATTCCATTTACAGTGCAATCTGATTATTTAAAAGTTATATCTATTTATGGATCACGTACATTTTGTTAGTTTTGGTGGCCCAAATTTGTTACATAGCCTATTCAAAAACCTATCATGATAAAAAGTAGTATAGTGTAACAGTTTAATTATTTTTGCCTCTGCACAGTTGCTGGACTGCTGCAAGCCACTTAGCAACCCACCTCCAACTCCAGCTCCTCCTCACCTTTACCTTTCCTGCTATGAATGTTGAGTGGCAGGTTGAATGCAAAGCCCCAGAAGAGCCATTATATCAAAGATAATTACTGCAGATAAAAATATCAATCTTCTTTGGAGTGTAATGGTCCTGACTGAAACTGTACTGCAGAAGCCTTAATTAAATGCCAGCATCCACAGCCATGACATGTCTAGCAGATTTAACGGATTAAGAACTCATTACTGCAGGGTTTGACGTGCATAGGGGCATCTGTTTTCCAACAAATACAATATATAAATGTCATGTATGTTATTTATTTTTTTCCCTAGTTAATTTTCCAGCACATCCTGGACAAACATCACCACCAAACCCTCTTGACAAAGCCTCCAACCCGGAGTCTCCCCACTCAGGGTTCTCAGGATATGGAAAGCTAGAATCAAGTAAGGTAGGACATCCTGTATATAATCTTTTTTATGCATATAAATATAATCAAGTCCTTGTTAAGTGAGAAGTGAGAACATAAGAGTCTTATTGCTATCTCAGTATGTGTATGTGTGTGAAGTGTGACAGATATATTTCTGAGCTCTGCTGTGTGCAGCAAACAGACACCAGGAGGATAACTCACATCTCAGCAGAGCAGAAGAGGCGTTTCAACATCAAACTGGGATTTGACACTTTACATAACCTTGTGACAACGCTCAGCTCTCAGCCAAGCATAAAGGTACTGTGAAAACATGCGCAGCTGCATTTTAGATGGATATGCTGAAAGTTGGAGGCAGTGGGGTTGCAGAGTTTAACTGCAAAATTGACAATTATTGGACATGTAAATGGAAAGTCTTAGCATTAAGATTGCAACCAGATTAAATGTGAATAATTATTGTACATGATTGATGTATGTTAATCCCCCTCTCTGCTGTCTGCAGATCAGCAAAGCAACCACACTGCAGAAGACTGCTGAGTACATCAGTAAGATGCAGCAGGAGAGAGCTCAGCTGCACGAGGAGGCTCAGAAACTGAAAGAGGAGATCCAGCTCCTAAACACTGCCATCAAGTGAGACCTTTAGCTAAGCTCAACCTCTGCCTCTACATATATGAGCAAGCATGCAAGTGTATGTATGTGTTGAATTGCAGCGTTTACCTCCTGTTGATCTTTTTGTTGAGTTGTGGTCAGAAGTTTACATCCACTTTCAATGAGTTCTTTGAGCTGTTCCTTTGCCAGGGTAGAAAGATTTCACAGCATACATGTTTAATTTCAAAAAGTTATATATATATATATATATATATATATATATATATATATATATATATATATATATATTTTTATACTATTTATATATAAAATTTTTTTTTTTTTTTGTCTTTTTATATTTTAC
>VUQR01000423.1:110112-121379 GCA_015108515.1 Hemichromis elongatus | reverse complement strand
AGGATGCATCTAAAAGCTGCAGGACGGTAGCTCTCGAGGACCGGGATTGGACACCCCTGACTTGAATGCTCAAACTGAGATTTCACAACAGTAGTCTACAGACCAGAGGGTGATGTCACAGTGGCTACATCCATCTTTCATATACAGTTCACGGTCCATGTTATTAATAGTGATTACTGCTAGTTTTTCTTACAGGGGACAATATTCTTATAGCGGTTCTTCTTCTTGTTCTCCTTCGTCTGACCGATCAAACAGTCATCCAGCGGCTGGAGATTCTGAAGATTCTGCCAGAGTGGAAAATGGATATTCAGAAAAATCAAATGAAAACTATTGTCATTTATTCTTTGGCAAAGAAATTCAAACAGGTCATACTTCAAACTCCTGTAGAGGCACTTTCTGTTCCAAAAGACCCCTCATCATGCGAACCACACTGTTGAGCTTTTGTCCCGTGTACTGGCCATCAGGGACCACTCTGACAAGGGGCAAAGAAGTCAGCTCATCCTCCGTGATGATTGGCCCATCTGTGTAAAGACATAAAAAGGGAAATTAAAAGTTTTGTTAGTAACTTATGACAATTAATAACATGTATTATTTGAGAAATTGGCTCCTACCATCTTTTGACTTCGAGTTCATGTTTTCAATTGGCAGTTCGTCACTTCCCCACGTAATTTCGTCATCGTCTGGCTGTCCAGCACTCATTTGCAGGTAGCTGTTGGTTCAACAGAAACAGCCAACAGGCCTTAATATAAATGATGTACAACCGTAAATGTGATGAGCAGACATCTAAGAGGTAAAATCGTACTTTTCATTGTGTGGATCGTCAACACTTTCCTCATTCCATCTCACCTTTCGGGAGTTCTACAGTAAAAACAACAAACAAAACAACATCAGAAAAAACAGATGGTTGTTTCTATTTATCAAACGGTGAGTTTGATTTTAACCTCAGGAGAATCTTCTGGTAAAGACGAGCCATCGCCATCCGTGTCCTCCAAAAGCTCTGTGCTCTGCTTGGTCTCTCTCCTCTTTCCTAGTTCACCATCATAGTCTGTAAAATATGGGAATGTAGTCTATGTTGGTTATTTACACATTTATAACTTTCCAATCATTCTGTAGTCCGTGTATGTGTTATACCTATAGGCGGTATGACAGGACACAGCTTGCTGTCGCCACTCAGACCTGAAAGAAACACGAGCAGGTTGCTTTAGAAAATATTCAGAAAGTAAAACACACTAAAAAAAAATAGACAAAAGTTTCAAAAGATACAAGTGCGTGCTTTTACCAGTATTTCCATTACACTTGTCTGAGTTGATGGGTAGAGAGGCCAGGTATGTGTTTGGGTTCTGGTCTGGTGGTCTGGATACAATAAGATGCACCAGGCCTTTAGTTTTACGGATGGTGGTGACAGCTTTGGTATGGGACACACCTGTCATTAGCTCTTCATTCACCTACAAGACAGAAAGCCAGTCAGTCAGGGCTGTATACGATCTCATAAAATCCACAGAAATACTTTCTTTATTTTTTAGCGAATATTTACAAAATATTTACAAAAAGAAAATTCTTTTTGTAAACATTTTAAATTCTGTGCTATTGTAACATAGGATTTAAGAAATTCATGTTAAAAAAAAACAAATAAACAAAACTCCACAAGCAAATCAAAATGTAATGTGTTTTGTTCAGTAAAGCACATCACAAGTCAAAAAACCCTTACTTTAAGCAGCCTGTCTCCTACTTGCAGCTTGCCCGAGGACTCTGCTACTCCTCCTGGTGTGATGGATTTAACAAAGATTCCCCTCTCCCCTCCAATTACAGAAAATCCCAGACCTCCTGACGGCGGCTTCTCCAGATCTACCTTTATGATCTCTTCCTGTGTTTTCAGCAAACAAACATGCTGTCACCTTTGATTTATCATTCAACCCTGCAGTAGGTAACTTTTTTTCTTGGTTTGGGTAACTGTCTGGGCGCCATTAACAATAACACCGTATAAATTCCTAACTCCACCGACATATTTCACAGCTGTCTGCTTGGCAAAACATAACCAACAGCAGAACATGTTTTCACCCCCAGGCACCGGCATAATTAAAAAAGAAAAAACTCACCTCTAAAGGACAAAGTGCTGCAAGACCTTCTGTATCTCTTAAATCTTCCCCTTTAAGGAACCCTTAAACAGAAAGCAAAGCTGGAGTTACGCTTATCTCGTTATTTCTTTGGTTTATTTAGATTTCACCCCTTTTTAAATAAAGTTTTCACACCATCTTTAAATATTGGGCAAGTAAAAAGCTTAAGTAAAAAATGTAATCATAAGCCAATATAAGTACATTTTCTCTTATTTAAATTGATTTATCTTTAAGTCACATTTCTTCAGATTATAAAGCGTACCATTCATAGTGGATGAAACCATTGTGCTAACATTGTTGTTGAGAAAAGAAAGACCTTTCTGGATAGGACAAACTGGCTTTCCATCCCTGTTGGAGTAAATAAAAGAAAATAAAAGTTACTGAGATTATTGTTCAGATCTTGTATTTTCTGTAATGTGTAATGCTATTAAGACAAAAAACATAAAGGCAAGCACCAAAGAAAATCTCACACAGCATAGATTACCTTGTGGCCTTTAGTGTCAGTTCACTAGAGGAGTGCTCCAACAGCCTAGTGCTCTCACTGAGAGTCAGGTCCTGGGTAGGGGCCCCATTGATGTAGTGGATTACGTCAAGTGGCATTAAGCTTCCTTCTTTAGAGGCTAATGAACCCGGAAGAATGTCTTTCACATATAAGACTCCAAACAAACTGTCACTACCACCACTCAGTACCAAACCTGGGGAACGAATAAAGAATAAAACATTTAGGTTTAATTTCTTAAGAACTAATTTCTGATGCAACGTTTGGGAAGATTTTCAAAACAATAGTGGCTGAATGCGACACACATCAGTGATATTTTCTTTTGTTAATCAAGACTGTTTCTTACCCAGTGGATCTTGGTTCATCTTGAAGCAAATGTCAGGCAGCAGATGAGCTTCTATGGGGGGTTCAGGAACCTCCAGGACCCTCCCTACCACCAAGTCAACCACCCGAGGGGCGGCACGCACAAGATTGACCACCTCAGTGTGGCCCATATTGCTCACGTCGATGTTATTCACCTGTAGACAAAAAAGGATTCGATCAATGTGTGACCGTGCTGTGGACATAGAGGAGAAAGGAAACCTCAACATTGAAGTCTAACCAAAGCCCACAGACATAAAAACCAGACATATGTCTTAACGCCTACTTCCATCTTGTGTCAGCTGATCTCAACATGACATGATAGGGTGCGGCAAGGTCTCACAATGGTTTCACCCGAAACCTCTGCTATTAATGATCCACACCCTTTTTCACACATTGGCATATGTGATGAGAGGCACATGATCATGGAGAAGTCCAGTCGCATTTCTTTCCAAGCTCCCAGAGAAATCTTTTAGGAACTACAGAGGTAGTCCCTTACAAACATTATTTGGAGACCAAGCTCGAAAAACATCTGTTTTGAGGTTGAAAATGATAATTTTGTGAATAACAGGAATTTATACCGTGATCATTCGGTCCCCGGGCCTGAGCCTTCCATCTCCTTTGGCTGGATCCTGCATGATGTCATGGATGTAACATCCATGATCATTGCCTTCAGTAAGGGTGAAGCCAAGGCTGCCCTTTTCTGACTTCACCAAAGAGACCTGTAGCTCCACTTCCTAACAACAACAAAGACACATAACCTCAGTAACAGGAATAACATTTTGATACACATTTTAGTGGAAACCCTCATAAAAACTCCCTTCTTCAGTTCTTACTGGGACGAATTCATCTCCATCCTGTCCATTGCCAGATACAGTGAGGTTCAAGGGCAGAGGTAGTGGAGGAGGCAGGGGATCTGGACTTGGGGAAGACAGGGAGGACACCTTAGGAAAAGTAGATGACTCCAGTTCAGCTCCCATCGGGGATGAAAGTCCCCTGACCAAACATTCACAAAACCAAAATTTAGCAAAAACACTAATTATCACAAGTATAACAGATAATGTTGATTGAGTATTTAATATTAGATGAATTACCGGTTGCTGAGGTCTGATCTTGTCATTGACAGATTTGAGGAATAAAAAGCTGAGTGCATGTCATCATCTAGATGACCACTGCTACCGTAGCGTCCCAGTCCAGGGTTGCTACCCGAGGTCTGGTAAACACCCCGCTCCCAATTCTGCCTGCTGTTCTCCACAGAGCCTGCGCTGAAAGCTTCTTCCACCTCCTCATCCCCATCGGTGCTGTCGCTGTAGCTGTTGCGCCGGCCGGGGGTTCTGTGTAGCAGCCTCTCCAGGGCCTCTTCCACAGGGCCCTGTTTCTTACTCCCTGGAGGAGACGTGAACCTTTCTGAGTTCAAGCTGGGCTCTCCAACTGTCCCTGGCTCTCTTCTAGGCGATGGCTTAGGTGTCTAGGAAGAAATTTGGTTCAATTTATGTTTTCAACAAATCCTTGAAAGCCTCTCAGTAATGAGGAAAATATTAAGTGACTCACCAAAGCTGCAGTGTCCATCTCAGGAAGAATACCATGCTCCGGTCTACAGAGAAGCAAAGTCACCTCTTGACCAGTTCCTCTCAGAGCTGATATCACCTCCTACACAAAATGTAAGGGACCACAATTTCAGACATGTCATGGCATCAAATAACTTAGTTGACGTTTAAAATCACACTGAAACAAAGTGCATTACATACATGTTGTGAGAGTCCTTTGAGTGGGGTTTGATTGACACGCAAGATGACATCACCCACTTTGATAAGACCGCTTTCTGCAGCTGGCTGGCCAGGAAACAGTTTTTTAACCCTCACCATGCTGGAGCCAGGGGGTTCGTTGGGGATGTTCTCCTCTCGGCTAAAACTGAAACCCAGTCCTGATGTGTTTTTCAGCAGGCACACCTCAAACACATTATCTGTAAAACAGAAGACATGAATTCGCAGTTATTGCCATAGATGGTCGATAAATGGTCACACAAAATAAGATAAAATATAAAACCAGCCATGTAATACACTAATAACCTGTAGTGGGTGTACCCAACCTCTTATAATTACATGCAAGTAAATATAAGGAAAGGATGTTCTGTTGAGGGGTGAGGGGCTCAAAACTGGATTTTATTGTCTGATTTGGTAAAATATTTAGTGTATTGTATAATGGAAGGTTGACTAAAAACCTACAACTGCAGCACAAACCTGAAACACAAAACAAAAAGAGCATTCCCAATTTATACGTATAACCAGTCAGTGAGAGCATAAAACTAAAGAAAGTCCAGCTCTTGTTGCAGAAGAGCAATATATGTAAATAATGCCCATCTACTCAGACATTGTGTGAACAAATTTGATTGTTAACAGGTGGGTACAGTATCAAAAATATTGGTGCATATACTATTTAAAAGTCCATTAGCCTTTTAAAAACCTTTTAAAAAATGACTATTGGCAAAAGAAGAAAATATAATTTGTTTTTTAGAGTAACAATAAAGTAATTATCAAATATGTTCAATAATGTAGAAATTTACATTAGAAGTCTGAAACTACTATTTTTTTTCTTTTTAAATAATCTGCAAACGTCTCCAGTAGTACAGGAATTACTATTTGTTTCCATTACATCTCCTGGGTGGACCCCTTACATTTTCACTTTCAGCAACGCAAACACACTTTTTAAGCACCTATCTGGGCTTAAAAAAAAAGTAGTATAAAAGTAATTTGAGTGCTACGTGAGGGCAAAGAAAACCCCCCCAAAAAAGCACTATAGAAACTACAGTCATTGTATCATGACTAAACAAGGAGAAGGTGGAACATTAACCAACTAACCTAACTTGATGGCGCAGTTAGATTAGTTTTGCAGGCAAGTTAATACAACAGCTGGGGAGCAGAGTGGGGCATGTGCTGCCTTGCAGCAAGAAGGTTTGAACCTGCCCAAACACCTCCCTGTCATGTTATTCTAAAGTCCCTTTTTTTGAACGACGGTAAATGGTTATCTGTCTCTCTGCGACTGCCTGTTGAAAAGATCCGTAGCTAAAATCCCTTGAAATTAAAACATGGTGTGCAAGGATGAGAGGCCGAAGCAGAAGGGTAAAAAGTCTTTATGCATTCAGCTAGTAAAATTCACTGAATCGCACAGGAAAAAACTGGCACTGAATGAATATTAAATTTCGGAACCTAGCTTTTTTTGCAGTGCTACAAAAGGCCTCAAAGGACAATCCCTCAACCTGTACTTCGCAGGGCATTTTCAATTATGATTAGAGCACTGAAATTAGACTCCAGAAAACAGGAAAACGCATTATATGGTGCGTTAAAATGGATCTCCAATCCCAAAATAAACCACACCGCATCCTTTACCTTGTGTGAGGAAGCTGTACTCTGGTTTTTCTTTGGCTTCGAGTGGCTGCTCCTTGTTCTTGGTCAGATTTCTGTCGTTGCTGGTGCTGGCAGATGGTGGAGTGTTCTTAGGTGTGAGGGGAGCGTGGATGCTATTTGCAGGTAGGTGACCCCTCTCCAGCAACAAGTGCACTATCTGAGCCATGCAAGAAGTAAATACTTAGTGTCAAGATGCCAGCTGGGCAGAAACATAATTTAAAGATACTGTTCACATGGTGGCTCATGGGAACTGTCATCCCCTCACCTGCCCGGTGTCTCTAAGAGCTTCTACCGCTTGTTGATGAGTGGCCCCCTCCAGGCTCTTTCCATTGACGGCCACCACACGATCACCTGAGTCGCAGGACAGACAGGTGATGCCCAAAGACCAAAGAGCCTAAAATTCATCTACGGTAATTTCATTTGTTTCCTTTGTGCTACCTATTTGTTACACCAGTGTCTACCTTTTTGTATCCTTCCATCAAGCTCTGCAGCACCTTTTGGTACAAGACCTTTCACATAGATGCCTCCATGTCGGACAGCAGTTCCAGCTCCTCCCTAAGATAATGACAGAACTCTTAATGAAAAAAGTAAATACTTAATTCTTTTATTTGTCTGTGGGGGTTGATGGCAGGGTTGGATGTGTTTTATATGATAACTGCTTTATCTTTATTGTGGCTTTAGAACTGTAAAGAGGATCTCAAACTTGTGATTTTACATAAACATTCAAGACCAAAAGTTTATATTTTGGATGTTTTTTGGGTTGAATAAAGCTTATACTTTAGTGAATAATACATCAATTCTTGCATACCAAATCAGTATTCCAACCCCACAAGTTCATGTGTGACAGAAGTCTGAAGACACAATAAAGTGATTTGTTAAAGTGGTTTAGTGTCTATAAATTAATTAACCCAAACCAATCATACTGAAAATTCCAGGGAGACGAATTAGAGCAGTGATTACTCACATCTTGTTTAAAATCCCTACTGTAAGAGATACTGTGACATGTTTTTCTTTCAAATTCTTCTTGATTAAAAAAAAAAATATTTGCATGCATAAGGGTTAGTATTACTACAAGAATGTCCAACACACGGCAAAAAGAAATGAAACCAAACCAAACAACATATGAACTGGATGAGTCGGTGAAAAAAAGGTGCAAAACAAAGAAAAGGGTGAAAACCTTGCCGAACAGTACCGTGACACTTAAGCCCAGGCTGCTGTCTTTTTTGGACAGCTCAATGTCATATAGTTCTCCTGGATGGAGACTATTGACCCCTGAGGCATTACCATTTAAATTTTCCATGATGTTTTCCTGCAAATAGAGAATAGGGCATAACAGTGAATTATCACAAGCCTGAACATGCAGAAAGAAATCAAGGTGAGTGACTAGGCTGACTAAATGAGCCGACGCAGTGAAAAAAAACACAGAAGGAATATCATGCAGCATACAGCCTTTCATTGACAGTGTAGATGCAATGACAGGCAAATGTTATAAAGAACAGGCAGTTAGTCGCGCCAAGCATCAGGTTATAGGTAATGCTTGTGTAGAGAAAACAAACAATCATATTCTGTTCCATTAACATAAATCTACTAGAAGAAGACGCAGTTTTGTGTATTGTACTTAACAGAGCTCCTAATTGAGAGCTTACGGCAATGTATAAAAGCAGGGAATCCATTTAAATTAGTCCATTTAAAAAATAAACAAACCTTTTTGACCTTTTGTTTCTCTTGACTACTTGAATAAGTCTCCTCATCCATGTCTGAATCTCCCCGGTCAGAATGCTCAGAAACTTTGGGAGCTTCCAGCACTTTAGATTTTCTAGTTTTGGGAGGTAGAGCTGGTGGTGTAGGATCAGGACCTACATTTGTATCTAAACTTGAATGTTGGGCAGTGGGTGCAGCTTTGGCAGCACTCCTTTCTAGGTACTGCTGAACACTAGGAGGGGTTTGATTGGTTTTAGCCATAATGCTTGTCTTAGAATCTTGAGAACTGAGGCCAGTGTGCTGTTGAGCCGGTGATGATTTAGATGACTGCATGCCAGCATTTTGTTGTGGAGGGCTAGGGCTTCTTGTTCCTGCATGCTCTTCTGAGGAGGAATCAAAGTCCAGTTCTTGTTTCTGGGCAGAGTTAACGGACTTAAATGAAGACCTGTGCTGGTAGGGTGAATATCCTGCAGGAGATTCTGTCGGAACAAGTTAAAAAGAACAAAAAAAAGTTGTGGATCAATCCTGACAAGGTGCACGTGAAAACAAAAAATTATACTTGTATCCCTGATTTTACCTTTGTAGAGTCTCTCTTTGGGCTGTGATACAACCAGAGTAACATCATCAGGAGAATTCTGAAGTATATCAACCACGGTCATGTGAGAAAGTCCTTCAAGGCTTTTCTCATTCACAGAGATCAGCCGGTCACCTGAATCAACAAGACCACCGTTGCTCACATAGACAACAACTACTCATATTCATAGCAAGACAGAAACAACCTTCAGCGCTAACCATCTACACACACAGACAACAAAAACACTCTCATCTGAATACGGAAGGTAGAAAGTGGCAACAAAAAAGTAGCATACCGGGTTTGAGGCAGCCATTGACATCAGCGGGACCACCGGGAGTGATCGAGCTAATGATGGTGCCAAGGTCTGCACGGCCAGAGTTCTCTCCTCCTACAATTTGAAACCCTACAGGACAAACACACACACGAACACGCAAGTGTAAATGTATGAACCCAAAACTATAAACAGTTGCATGCAAATGTAGAGGCAACCTCTGGCAAACACCATTTTTGTTTATTCGGCTGAAACATTTGCATACAGCAAAATTACTGGTTATCTAGGCCCTTAAAATAGAAAAGTAGCAGCCTGTCTAAGGGGAAGTTATTCCCTTCTTTTAACTCAGAAATCTGTTAAATATACAGCATGCCCAGGGTTCCCCCCAACATTTTAAGTAGTTTAAAGCAGTTGTCAAAACAGCAGAGACTGTGTGAAATAAAACTAATTTATAAACATATTCATTCACTCTTACCTAGTCCATATTTCACATCTTTCTTGAAGTTTACAGTTACGATCTCTCTCTCTGGAGATGGTAACGCAATGACCTTTTTCTTTAGGGAATCTGTCCAAACAAAACATATATTACACACAGACATCTTTTGTGACACAGTTACATCCTTTTATGAGTTTGGTAAGCAGGGATGAAAGCTCAGGCCACTCTGAAAGCACTACACTGTAACTACTAATCAGTTCAAGAGGACATACGGTGTAGCTGAAGGGTTCCCTCTTTAGTAGAACTGAATAACAAGCCCGAAAAGCTTGGCTAAACTAGGATGAAAGTTGGGTTCAGTGCCAAAATTAAGCTATTAAATGCTGGGAGCGGGGCCAAAGCCAAGGTCCACAGGCATCGAACACTGAGACAAAAGAGACTGAACTTTTTTTGTGTATATGTTCATAGTTTGCTAAATCTCTGAGAGATATGGTTGAACAGACTAAAGTTGTAGAGACAGAATGTTTAAAATGAGTAATAATTGGTATCTATGGGAACAAGAATCACATTTCCTTATGTACCATTCACAGAGGCCGGGGTTGAAGGTGGTCCAGAGGAACTGTGCATGCTAACACCTGTGAAAGAATGCAACCCATTAATAAGAGCATTTTCTGACTTTGTATATGACACAAGGCATGAAAAGTGTATATCTATATACACCGCACTAGTTTCCAACATATTTTTTTTTTTACATGGTCATCAAACTGACACTCTTACTAAGATGATGTGTCACACACACTGCTATACAGTCCCTAGCAGATTTATGGTAAGATGCACACATCTGATTTGTATTTCAGGTATGAACTACACCGGTCAGCATTCTTACCTACTACATACGCTTGGCCGGTATCCTCTATGGAAGAAGAGTCAGATTCTTTTTTGGACCTGCCGGTGCTCCAGGCAGCACTGCTGAGGGGCACTATGCCAAATGATCTGAGAAAGCAAAATACAAGTTGATTAGCCAGATGAGAAAAATAAGGTGTGGTCTACTATGCTGAAGAGTCTCTCTTAATAACATGAAGCCTCTGACATTTCTGTAAAGCAAAAAAAAAAAATCGCAGGTCATCCGTGAAGCTGACACAAGGGGGAGCAGCAGAGACAAAAACAGGCTTGTCACTTACTAAAAAAAGGCACAATGACACAAACACAAACTCTAAGGCGCATGTGCACCCACACACAGACCCCCAGAGGGTCAATTACAGGCTGGAGGTAGAGTTTTATGTCTCTGTAGTGCAGAGTAGTCTCCGCAACAGATCCTCAGTAACTTTAGTCTGTCCTGAAAAGACCCACAGTGAAACCCAAACACATACACAGGACCCCATACTGGGGGGAGAAATGCATTAAAGAATCAATAAAAAGATAAGAAACACATTCTTGCAAGCATAAAGTTAAATTGAGCATTTGTAGAACTCGTAATTTCCTAATTTAGTAAACCTTTCAATAAGCATATGGGAAATAATTCAGGTGTTGCTTTTGACATTTTGCTTTTCTCAACTCACTTGTCCTGTTGGTGTAAGATGGAGTCTGTGTCTGAGCTGGCTCGCTGATGTTGCTGGAAGTGAGAGGCCAGTTGGTTGGCTTGTGGCTGGCTAAGTCCGCTGTGCGACTGACCACGATACGACTCTGCCAGTCTGTCCTCCGGAGACTCTGGCATTTGCCCGAGGTTGTGGTGGGAACGACTCATTGCTCGCGGATTGGAAAAGACCGTGGAAGCCGCTGGATTGAACCCTGGAAAGAGATGCTCATCTTGGACTAATACTGAGCCAGACAGTGCCTTATTGAGGGCTGCCTCCGAGTATGAGATTCTCTTCAGTTGGTCTGGGTTGGAGCGTGTCGATAAACTTGGGGCCA
>VUQR01000423.1:84016-104443 GCA_015108515.1 Hemichromis elongatus | reverse complement strand
ATATGGAAAAAGCTAGCCAGCTAATGTCTTAACCTTTAAGCTGACCTTAACTGAACTCATCGTTGACTAGCTGTGCCTTTTTGTTGAGTTGACAATTTTAAGTGAATTAATCTTGAGTAGTCCTAGTGTGGAAATCATTATGCACACTACTATTACAATAACAATGAGGTGCATTGCACAATGTCATTTTTTTACTGACAGTGGAAAGGAATTCTTACCTTCTGTAATCTCACATAGTGAAAGACAACATGCAATTTGCATGCATGCAATAGCAGCATCAGGCAAGCACGTAACAGCAGCCGAATGGAAGTTACCTCAACATGGGAAACTGCCAGGTCAGCTGCTGTGCTTCTAAATCAAGCAAAAGCAGCAGCACTTCACTTTAAGCCTAAAACGTGCACTATTAAGTCACCGTAAGCCACTGCAGAAACTGAGTATTAGCAGAACAGCCACAGCTCAGTATGGCTCTCTCATGTTTTTATTAAGTGACTGATTTACTCCCTTGCATGCACATAGCCAAGATGAGTTACATGTGTGCAGCACCTATCACCTGTTAGTTACATTTCACAGTACAGTGTGCTATGTGTGGGTGGGATCGCCACTAAAAGCATAATAGTAGTAAAGGATTTCTCAGTGGCATCTTTTACCTTGCCTGTAATCTGGATCAGAGGAGGCGAGTGAGGGGCTTTCACTGGATGAGCTGTAATCACTGTGGTACCTGTGGTGGGTGTGGACTGGGTCTGGCAACAGAGAAATTCATTTAAAAATTATGTATTATACATACCACACAAAATAATAATAATAATAATAATAATAATAATAATAATAATAACAACAACAACAAAAGGGATAACTTCATGCACTTAATACAAATTAAGGTGTTATGGTGAAGCTGTGTATTTGTCAATGTTACATAAAACAAAGGTTTAAAATAAGTTGTATGAGACTTTATGGTGCTAGGACAACATATGAATTGATGGGCGCATGTTTTCATTTTCTCCAGAATCTACTGAAACAGTGACATAAGCCAGTAAAATAACAAACACAAAGCAGGATTTAGTCATGCTGTGGGTAAACACTCCTAATGAAAGGCATATGTACCTACAAGGAAAAGCAGATTTAGCAAGTGTATGCAGGCATGCCTCCAGTCAGGTTAGAATGCTTTTTTCTTTTAAATTTTGGGCGTAAACGTTTGTCTTGCTAGACTGGGTGAACCACAGCAAGTACAGACCAGTCCTGCACTGTTAAACTTTTCTCAAAGCAAAGCCTAATTAACTCAATAATGAACTCAAAATCTGTGGTAACCCAGAAAAAACAAGCAAACAATATGATTCAACCTGAAACCTACCCTAATGTATCATGTGCGTTCTGCATTGTACACAGAACTTGAAAATCCTGCTCCTCAGTACCAACTACATAGCTTGAATGAATGGGATTCCCAAGTCACCACTAAGGCATTTTATTTTACAGTTTCACAGAACAACAGGGTTCACCTTGTACCCATCTCTGTCTTACGTAAACATGTTGAGCAAAAAAGCATTGTGTCCTGACACCTACTATAATGTTACTTAGAGGAAGGAGGACTGGTCGGACTATCACACAAAACAGTTTTCCATCTTCCAGTGGACGGTGACTCATCGTTTCCTTTGACACAAAAAGGTGCACGGAGGAGCAGTCTTGTGTGATTTACAGCAAATTACCCATGCCGTCACAATGACTTACATTTCTGCTTCAAAGCCCTCACCTGAGACATACATACGTGCAGTCACCTGCATTAATACTTCAGTGAGTTTTAGAAACGCTGAGGTGAAGAATACAAGGCAGAGAAAATTTATCATCATGAAAAAAAGTTTTTTCTAAGAAGAGCAGCCTGCAACAGCTAATAAAAACCATATTTGTTAATATGGATTACCTAACAACACTTTACTGAGCTTCACAGAAAGGACGAAACATGATAAAAAGCAATACAATTATTTGATTTTAAAGAAATCTACTTCTACCATCTAGCTCCCATTACTTAACTACAATTTTAGTTATAAGTCAGAATGAAACTAGAGTTTATTTTAGTATTATTAACCTTGTACGAGAACCTCCAGGACGTCCTGGAGGTGCTAAAAATAACAGAAAAGCTTGGAGCCTATCCCAGGTAAATTTCATCCAGGGTGGGGCACCCATTTTCACAGGTCATTGGTCAATCCCAGTCAACCACACTTCAGTGCTTCCTGCTCATCTAACCCGATTATCATCTTTGGACTGTGGAAGCAACCAAAGCACCTGGAAAAACCCACGCAGAAAAGTTTGAGCCCAGCTGTGAGATTACACCGCTGTGCTGACACAAGCAAAATATAAATATATTTTTATGAATGTGGCGACTGGAATCTGTACACAGATTTAAGATGATTCATGTCCCACAAACTGTTTTTGGTTATGGAAACAGCACAAAATAAGGTTAATGGTCAGTTGTAATAAAAATGTCATTTTAACGTCATTTTAAAAAGCAACAGAGAGAGTTATAGCTGACTGGACAAATTAAAGGTGAGATTTTCCTCATAATGTGAATGTTTAAAAGGAAGCAAGGGAGCAGAAGGGTTAGAGAAATGTCTAGTATGAAAAAGATGTAGTGCATAGCTCATTCTTAGTGCCACCAGTTATACCAGCTTAATTCACAGAAAAATATAATAAATAAATAAATAATAAAGGAAACCATTAAACAGATAAATAATGCAATAAAATCCTTTTTTAATAGACCATAAAGACAGAAAAAAAAAGAAAAGGGCTTCTGTTGTTAGTATGTTCTGTCGTAATAAATACTCGTGAGAGAGAGCACTCACCACATACGGGTGCTTGCTGGAAAACCAGCCTCTACATACTTTAAGGCAAACAGCATCAATTCTAGGAACGAATTATCAAAGCATGCATTTACCACCAAACTCTCTGTGTCCAGGCTGCACTTCATCTTCTCATTTGTCCTCACATACATGTTTATTTATCCCCACGTTATTACTTTATGTAGATGACCCGTCTGCATGTGATACAAGTGTCTACCGTCCTTCCGCCTTTAAGTATTTTACACTGAGAAAAAGACCCTACTCCGACTGCGCTCTGAGGTTATTTAGTGCCTGGTTTTCAAGAGACATCGGACTTTATTCATAATGTGAAGAGGAAATAAGTTGGGTAGCTCAAATGGTTTAGAAATAACAAACAGTCAACAGCTTTTCACAAAAAACCAAACACTGATTAATCTCATCTCCTGCTGACTCAAATAACATAATTAAGACCATTTCAAAAGGTTGTGATTTACAGACACACTTCCCCTTCCTCTGGAGCGTTGTGTACCTGGACCCACCCCGGCAGAAACCCACGTGATTTGCTGCCAAGTGCCGGAAAAGTCCAATAATGTTAGGAATTCCCTCATCTGCTACGCATGACTCCTATTACAGCTTCCAGTTTGACAAGGAAAGCTTTAACTTATATAAGACTGACACCAAAAATGGTGCGTGGGGGTTGGGGGTTTCTTGGAACTGTTTAAAACAAAAGGGCCCAGGTAGAGACATGCCCATGCACACAAAGGCATGCACACAAGCACACAAATGTGAGCGTTGCAATACACTTAGACATGACTTGTAAATGCACACACACACACACAGAGAAGGGCAGTCAAGGGGTGTTTAACCCTGTAAAACCTGAGACCACTGACCACTGCTGTGCCATCACTTTCCTGCAGAAAAGAACAGAAAGAAGTGAGAGAGAGGAAAAAAGAAAAGGAAAGGAGGTCTCTGCCAAGAAACACATCCAACAAGGCCCCCCTCCAGATAGTTTGTACTCAATTAGGCCCCATTCATGCTGTTGCCAAAGAACAGTTGGCTCACCCTTCGCAGACACCCTCAGTCACTTCTGAGGGCAGCAATCAAAGCTTCTCTCCAAGATGCTTTGTAATATCCATTATTTAATATCAATGAATAGATCAACCCTCTCAGTCTTCTCTGCACATTCACAAGTAATCACAAACACAACAATTTCTTGCTGAAAATCTTTTCTTTCTTTTTTAAATATTTGCCACAGTGTTCAGGCCTGCAGCATGTGACGGTCATCCCAAAGCTTTAGTTTAAGTTTTTTTCAGTTTGTGTGCACACACGGTACACACTGTAGCATCTTAGCAGCTATATGAAGGTGTTGCTCATCCTACCCATAAGATGTGAAGTGACAAAGTCTTGCACTTTTATGAGATGAAGAAACAAAAATAAAACAAAAACCCTCAAATGCTCTAAATAACAATTAATACAAAGCAAAGGGGAGTGAAAGAAAAGAAGGAAGGTACTTGCTGGGGGATGAAAAGCCACAGTCGCAGAAAAGAATGCTTGGTTGGTGGTTCAGTCAGCATCAAAAATAGCTGTGAGAAAAGCGAGGAGGCTGAAGGCTGGAAGGAGTGGGGATGTTGCAAGAGCAGCAAGAGAGCAAGAGGTAGAAGACAGTGGTTTATTGTATGAAATCGTTTAAGCCTCGTGCTCCTTCAACGGCTCTCAGCTGGCCAAGAGACATGTGACTCACTGTATAAACTTACTTTACTAAGAATTTCAAAATCTCCAACAGGAAACCTAAAGCTCTTATAACAGATGACTGATGTGTTAAACAGTTCTGCTTGCATGTCCTTGATTTAAGCATTGTGCTATTATTTTAAGACTATTTTTCTTTCAGTCTGTAACACACTGAAAGTATATATGTAGTTTGCATCTATCCTTTATATGCATGTTTATAGCCATAATAAAAAAAAATTTAAAAAAAGAGGGACTTTGTATATAACATCTCTGACAGCAGCAGCAGGCTAGAATTAAGCCAGCCTATAATTACGAGTCACTGTACCGGTGACTCATACACTCGGTCTAAATCTCGCTGCCCAGCCACCACCCAGCTCCCCATACTTTACAACTCTTCAACGTGGTAGTTACTACAGACGGATATGTAACCTGCAACTAGTCCAACTGTCTGGTTGCTCACTTGATCCCGTTGCTTTCACTTTTTTTTTTTTTTTTGGTCTTTCAGATCAGGTCAAACTGATGACTCCATGCTGTGCCTGATAAATCCATGCACAATAGAGTCTGACACTTCACTTACATTAAGTGACCCTAAACCGGTCTGCTTTACTTAAGACTTCCTTCCCTGCCGCAGTTGCAGACTAAACCCAAGAAATTTCTTGTGGCCCGCCACACACATAACAGCGATCTTACATCTTTACACACTATAGGCCGCACGTTGCATGTTCTGGCGAAGGACTCCTAACCACACATGACCAAAAGCTCAGATGTGTGTAATACAAACAGCCAGGTGCTTGTTGTTTGTAATGTGTTGAAATAAGGAAACCCTTACGTCGAAACAATATCCCATGACACGAAATCCTGCAAACTATGTGTAGTTGGCAAGTTTTCAGACTAAACAGCTTGTTAGTCATTCTGTTTATATTTAATCAGTGCCAGCTTCCAAGAAAAGGCCAAAACCAGGATGGGTTTTTTCCTAAAAATGAAAATCATTCACAACATGTTGTCCACAGTACGAGTCACAACCACAACGTGATACCACTTTGGAATTACATGATTCTGGTTTATATTTTGTTTTGAAAATTTGTCAAGGAATTTAACAAAAACACAAAAAAGTCACTTTAAACTTAACACTAAAAACATTTATCTGTATAACTTCTCACCATCCACTGCTTGTCTTAGCGCCTGAAGTTTCCTCTGTTTTTCCTTGATCTTGTCATAGGCACCGGTGATGCCCGAGCCTACAGACAAGGCTGAGTGGTGATGAGGCTTCCGACTGTTCAGCCCACCAAACTCAAGGTACTGAGAATCCCTTTCTCTTAAAGCTTGCAGAGCTGATTTGCGCCTGCCGCTGGAGTGTGTACTTAAGGCACTACTGCCTCTTCTTGCATCCTCCAAAGCCCCAAAGCGAAGAGCCTCTGGGTCAATGCAAGCCAAGTCCACAGAGGAAGCCCAGGTCTTCCTGGGCTGGCTTAGCTTCAGTTCCCCACTGTAGAAAGGCAGAGATCTACGATCCAGTTCCACAGGCCGGCCTTTTTGCTGGGGGTGAAAGGGGTGCAGATAGGGATAAGAACGCTGGGATTGGAGCGAAGGGGGCTTTGGGTAGAGTTCACTGGGTGAGTCAGTGCTGGTGTGATAATCAGACAGGGAATACTGTAAGGCTGCCCCGTCATCCCCCTTCAAAAGATCCTGGATTGGCAGTGAGCCCATGGAACGACTGAGACCTCGGTTTAGAGAGGTTTGTTCCTGAGTCTTAGCTCTGTAGCGCTCCAGAACCCGAGGGGCAGCACTCCTCCCTAAGAGCAGGAGAGAACCAAAATTTCAAACGTCAAGCAGATACACAGGGTGAAATCTTCTTTTTTTAAAATATTTGCCACAGTGTTCAGGCCTGCAGCATGTGACGGTCATCCCAAAGCTTTAGTTTAAGTTTTTTTCAGTTTGCTGAAGCTAACTGAAGCTAAAATAGCTTCTTTTTAATTAATAGTATATGACTGTTACACTTTTGCATGTAAAAAAAAAACAATAGCAGCCCAAGGAATAAAAAGCTAATATTACTACAGTCCCTCAGTTTGTTGAGAAATGATTTTTGATTTTTTTTTTTTAAAGAAATAAAATTGTTGCCCAATAACTAACATTTTCTGCCACAAGCATCTAACAATCTAGCACTGCCTTTCCCTGAATAAGATCCTTTGCTTTTACCATCCATAAATTTCAAGTTTGCCTTTCCAGGCATATAAACGCTACCAGTAAAGTCTGTGTTTTAGAGAGAAATAAACCAGTGAAGTATGCAGAAACAAAACAAAAGGAAGAAATACAGAAACAAGAGGGCAATTGAGCAGATGTTGAGCCCTGATAAAAGAAAAAAGAAAAAAAAAGTTGCACGTGGGTTGGTTTTAATCTAGAAAGCATATGTTTGGAAATGCATTAAAGATAGCCAGGCTTCAGTCTTCCAGGAACTCAGGAGGATACTTAAAAAAATGACTGAACAAAACTGGAATAAAAAATTTAATTTAAAATTTAAATTTAATTTAAATTTAATTTAAAAAAATCTAAAATTTATGCTGCATGTCTTTGATTTGACAAAGAGGTGAGTTATACCCCCAGACACGCTGCCAGTTGATCACAAGGATAACAAGCACAGTATGGGTAAAAGAAAAAAAGATTCCCTAAGAAGCAGAACTTGGAGCCACTGGGTTAAGGGTGAGAGAGAGAGAGAGAGAGAGAGCTGCTCCTTTCAGAGGAAAGATGCTTAAGAACTGAGTAATACTCTTTGCATGTACTTTCCCTAGGGCTGGCTGGGGATCAACCGGGGAAACAAAGCACTGACACAAACAGGAGACCAGCAGCTACACTGGTGACTCTAAAATATGCTTCTGTAATCAATGCCATGCCGTGCTTACATAATCGGGATGGCAGCCATGTTTGCGCTCTGCTCTCCTCTTCATGGCCTGGAAAAATGCCCGAGTTCTCTCAGAAACCACTGGGAAGATTTGTTCATATTTTCCTGAATTAAATCCGATTTGGGGTTGTAACTTGTTCCTCTCTCTGACTACTTTCACTTCTTTCCCACATACTCAGAAAGTGAGGATGTGACTGATAAATGGTTAGAAAACAAGGGGAGCAATTTACATCTGATTCTTTCTTCATAAAAATATATTTTTAAAAACGTGTAAGCAACCAGCATAAACTGTTAAGCCCTCACAGCTTAAAGATTAGGAGTGAGTAAACCCCCCACCCCACCCCCCAGCCAACATTTTCGTGTTCTTTCGTGTTTTGCCAAACGTTTTAACCGACTTATCGACCTCTGAAGGTGTCCCATGGTTTCTGGCACCAGGGAAGAAGTTCAGTAAGTTATTAGAACCCCTAACACCCTTTCGAAATTTGATTGTTTTGCTTTCCATGAACAAATTCATACCGACAGCAACAAGCACCCTGCATAGTTGGCTATTTCAGAGATGAAGACTTGGTCACTGTTAATATAATCTTCAACAAAATGGAAATTCACTATTCATCTAACATATTTCAGATTGTTATTTAGTCTTCCACGTCACACTGTTATTCTCTTTATCCATCAGTGGACGCATGTTTTGGTTCATCTCTGGAGTCGCTTGAAAAACTGAATTTCAAAGTGTTCTCAAATGTTCTAAACAAAGCCTGCTTATCTAGGATCTGGTGATTTGTTTTGGAGAGAGGCTGAACTTGTGACCCTCATATGAAGATTACACAGAATGTAGGTAAACAAAACATTTAAGTGTAACCGTCTAATATTTGCAAAGTTCGACACTAAAAACAAATAAAACCATATCGTGCTGGCAGCCTTTTATCCGCCTGCAGCCAGTAGATACGACTCAGTGTGCAAATTAATGATTTTGAGCACCTCATTGCTACATTTCTCTGTGTCACCTAGGTGCGGCTCATCTTACCTGAGGGCAACCCTTTGCCCCTCAGCCTCTCCCGAATCTCTTTGCTCCGCTCCGGAAGAGATTCTCTATCAGTCAGCAGACCGTCCAGCTGTGAAAAAGACGGAAAATGAAAAACTAAGAGGGAGGGTGAAAGAAGGAAGATGTCCTGAAACATGTCCTTTCAACATAACCACATTCCCTGTCGTATAATTCAAACCTGCGTTTTGGAAGAGCTTGTTATAGTTCTTTAACATACACTTAGCTAAGAAGCATCCTTCCTACAAAGGCTTCTTGACAATTTCGCAAATATGGACTCTTTGACAGGAATGCTGGAATTTAATTTTATATACATCATCACATTTTATACCTGAGAAAGGCTGCCCAGTACTGTCCTGACGAGTCTTCTGATATAACTGAAAGGAGGGTCACAGCTGGAGTTTCGAATGTGTTTGCTGGAGATGTCCAGGACTGTGCGCAGTGACATTCGACTCAATGTAACGTCATCGCACATGTTGAGGAGTAAACTGTTTATGTGTTCTCCCAGCTCCATCGGCTGCATGGGGGGGGAAAGGATAACACAGTTAAGCTACAAACAGTGCCAAGAGCGTCTTGTTCTCAAGCATCCTGGCAAAAGGTTGGTCTAGATTTTAATTAGTGTCACAGTCACTACTTAACATCAAATTACACTTTATGAAAAAATATCAGAATTCATCTCTCTGTTAAATGGCATCTCTCTGTTAAATGGAGAAATGTTTGGCTGCTTTTGGACCAAACCCTCTATAGCCAGTATGCAGTTGGGAGGCCTCAGTAGACACAATACAAGCAGTTTTTAGTTGCACATTATAATAAACTTTATTTATATTCACAAATAGGAACTGAAGCAAGGCTAGGACACCACCTAATGTTGTCCTTCTTTAGTTTCTGTTAATGCTGTTTTCAGCTTTTTCATTTTCTGCGTTTTTAAAAATGAAAAAATAAAAAATTGGTGCTGCATTACTGTGTTTAACCAAACAAGGTACACTTTTATCTGCACATATCTCAATACTGTAACTTTATCTTATGATGAGAAAGTACCTAGTCCCTGGTAGAAGCTTAAAAAAAACAAAAACAAAAGAGACTAAAAACTGATATCTGAGAGGTGTGATGGTCCCCACTTCAGTGGTTTGCAGAAGTAAAAACATGTATACTACCTCCAACAGTTATTACATTATGAAAATAGCTTCTGTTATCCAAATGCGCCTTCTTTACTTGTGTTTCTTTTCAGTCTTCATGTTTTTCAACAAGTCCGATCACTTTACATCACGCATGTTTATTGCTGGGGGTTCACAGAAGTACTTGTGTTGAGTTTTAGGTCATTTGGATGAAAAATTCTCCTCCTATGAGTAATTGATAAGATTTTACTAATGACAACTCCAGTATTGTGCTTGTATTTCAGATTCTTTACCGATTTCCTGGGTAGTTTTTTTTTTTTTTTTATAAGAAAAAAAAAGAATAAGAAGACGACTCTGGTATGCTTTTTTGCACTCGATCACCTTTTATTTTTTGGTACTGTAGCATTTGGTTGTGGGCAGTGAGCTAGCAACTGATTTCCATCATTTACCTTATCTTAGAAATAAAGGGGAGTTTTTCAATAGAGCTAAATGTTGCAATCCACCCGTTCCACAGAAAAATGCTTGAATTTTATTTTGAAAGTATTTCTTTACCTTATCTTACTGGAGAGTTGAGTACAATGACAGAGTTATGTGTTTTAAGTACATATTAAGCCATGAAGTTAGATCTTGTAGATCGTTCCCATCAGTGCCATTTTGTTTATACTAAGTAAAGAAATCAGACATCTGCTTCATGCCTTTTATAATACGTGGTTTGACTGTGTCACGTACAAAGAGATACTGGAATTTGGAATAAACTCTGTAGCTTCAGTGCACACAGCAGCACCTTTAAGGGTGACAGGAAAAGCTGATGAGATGTGGATGGATGAGATGGACGGACCTTCGGCCTTTCAGTGAAAAGGAGCAGATGGTAAACTTGAGTGTGAGTCCTGATGCCTCTAAACTGTGGGCGGCATTTTCTGACAAAAGTGAGCACACTGTGCAGATTATCTTTTACACCTGACTGACTCTGGTTGAGATATGAGCACAATGTCTTCAAACTACCTCTGTAAATTCCACAGTGCCTTTACCTTTTCTTCCATTTCTTATCTAAATGTGAAGATCATAGTTTGGAATATCTGTGGAACTATTTGGTACTACACATATGCCTAAGAGGGACATGAACTAATTGCTCCTATTGCACTGCTCTCCATCATTGAGGCAGCATGCCTGTGCAGGTTTGACTGCTGAATTTTAAGTAATGCCACAATACTCAACATGATAGATACTATTAACAAACACAGGTGTGTCTCCTCCGGTAAAACCCGTTCAACACTTACTGTATTTGCCAAGTGTGCCATTTAAACACCTGACGTCATATCTTTAGTCCGGTCTCACCCAGGCAATAATGTGCTAAAACATCACATCTACACTTTAAAATGTGCTGTTATCCAAACTCTTAAGATTTTTTTAAATGTATATTCGGTTTACTGAAATAAATATACATATAAAAATACCCTTTTAGTTTATAAGACTTTGCTAAAGTGTACACAAAATTCCACATCCAAAGCTGTCCAATGGGCCGGATTGGAGCCTTTGGTGGGCTGCTCTGGACCCCCAGGCCATATGTTTGACAACCTTGCTACACACATTTGGAAGGAAGTGTCTGTGTTAAAGATTTACCTGACTATGGGGGATCTCATAGTCCGCCCCCCAGAATAAGGTCATTCCCAGAGAGTACATGTGCATCTGTGAAAAACAACACCACTTAGGAATCATATATAACATCATATTTCATTCACTCAAGACGAAATGCATGCAAAAGTATATATACATATACATACAAAGTGTATATATGCGAGTCAAATTCAAATGGGCTAAGGCTCTACAACTGCCAAGGTTTTTTTTTTTTTTTTTTTTGGGTGGGGGGGCTCTCAACCTAAATCCAGAAACATTTTTCCATTTTCCCCTCCTTACTCCTCTCCGCTCATTGCTTGGAAAAGAAATTACTTCCCCTGAATGTTGGGCTTGGTAGAGGAAAGAATAATTCAGCGACTGCCAAAGAATGCAACAGTGCCTTCAAGGTCTTTTAGGAACACATCACGGAGTACAAATTTAAAGAAACACTAACACTTTCAGAAAACGTGTAACCTTAGATGCTGTCAATTCAAAGCGACAATATGACCCCTATATGTCGAAAAAGGTAAAGAAAAACTTGCGCATGACGTATGTTTATCCAAAGTCTGATAATGAAGGAAACAGATTATACTCTCTACACTGAAATAACCGAGCTGAGGAGACAGGCCCAGAGTTGGAAAACTCACTCAGCAAAAACCATGTTGAGGTCTGTGGGTCTGTGCCAGAGACGGGAATCCAGTCATGCAAGGTTTTTGCTACTCACCAGAGAGGCAGAGTTAAAATGAGGGGTGTGGTGATACTATGATTGCTCACAACTTCAAATCTGAATCTTCTACATGCTGTCTCGGCTTTTCCAGTAAAGATATGCTCTAACCATACACACTGACTGTTAGTATTGCTTAAACCCACCATTTAACACGCAACCTTGCAAAACAGACTAAATGTACTAAATGCTGAAAATTTACAATACTTTAAAAACGCAAGACATCTGACAAAACAAAGACAAAAACTTGTGATAGACAATACAGCTAAGATAAAAATAGCTCTGACTTGTCTGTTCGTTTTCCGTTTAGCATGTCATTTGCATCTCTTTTGAAACTTTGGATTTCAAGGAAAACAATGGCTAACGTCCGCAAAATGACGTAGGCGGGATCTTAAAGAAAAAGAAAGCATGTGACACAGCTATGCACGAAAGGAAATTCTATGTGCTGGTAAAGACGCCAAGACTGCGTAAACCTTTCACATTAATAAATGCTTTCTCACAGCATTTCTAACAACTTAATGAACAATTATTCATCATGCTTGTGTAACTGAAACTGATAAACAAAACAAGTTATAAACAGCTTTAGTCCTGGGTGCAGGAAAACCCCCCGATGAGCACACAGGTGTTGACACACATTTCTCTAGCCAATTTCAGGCTATTAAACTGAAGGTTTTGTGCCAACAAACCAGCAAAAAGCACAAAAGTTTGTCTGCCTTAAAAAAACATCTCCATTAAAGGGAGGACATGCACCTATGTCATTTGTTAGGATACACCCTACATGACTTGGTAAGAAAGAGTGAATGTAAACATGGCTATATTTAGAAGAAAGGGTACTCAACAGTCACTGACTGGTTAGATGACACCAAGTCACGGTCCGAAATGAATGTTTAGTTTAAACTCAAAGGTTTCACTTAAAAATATGGGAAACAACAACAGATTAGAGCACAGACACACCTAGACTAAACAATTTGGCAGATGCTGTCGCCACGTGGTGTATTATCATGGTTTATACCTTTTCTATGTCAGAAACAGAAGTCAAGGAGTTCCCCTTCAGGACCTCTGGTGCTGTGAAGGCCCTTAAGTCCTGCTGGGTGACATACTCATCTGTGAATGAGATGTTGCCAGATGGCATGAGGAGGAGGGACCAGGGAGATATAATGAAGCCCATAGCAGAAGGGTCTGGAAATGGAAACAACATTTAAATGATTAGTTTGCCATCAGTGTTGAACAGCAGAAAAAAAAATAAAAATCATTCTTTCTTCAGATAAATTCTTAGCCATTACCACATATTCACACAAGGACACTGTTAAAGTCAAGATCTGTGTTTTTAAGCTTAATACTAGCATCAAATTTTGTCTAAGCATTTACAGCCTGGATCCAGCGACTGTACACATATCCAACCACAGTGGATGTTTCTCGCTATGGCTTTGGCGTTTATGGAAATTCGAGATGATTGAAATAAACAAAAACACATGTTGGTTTCTTAGTCGGCAAGAAAATAACTGTTGGGGCATGGTTGCAGAAAGGAATGGCCACACAGCGTAATTCTCTTTTCCTAAAAAGCCACAGCCAGTGCGATGTTGGGAGAAGGCTTTAAAAATACACAAAGGAATGTTTGAGCAGCTCTGCAAAATTCTTTTCTTTGACTGATAGTTAACTCTGAGGGGAGCAGAGAGACGAACAGAGGCAAAAAATAAAATAAAATAAAAAAAAAATCTCCTTTCAAAAGCTGGTATTTACCAAGTAAATATAAGTTTCCTGTTTAAAAACTCATGTGACCAAGATCTTACTCAAAAGTAAACGGGTTTAGTAGGCTATCCCACAAGACCAGACTCTAATGACTCAGCCTGAGCGCACGCATTTCATGACAAATTTTAATACATTGCAGATTTAAGCAGAAGTCATATAAGAAGGACAGCGCCTGTCAAACCAGAAAAAAAAACATGCAATGCAACATTACATAATCTACCATCTTAAATTGTTTTTAGCCTTTTGAACTGTTCACTAAGTTTAAGGAACAGGAAAAAATTTGAACACCTATATTTATAGGTCATTCAGCTAGGAATGAGAACTAAGCAACTCATCCAGTTGAGAGCTGGTACCAAATGATCCGTTTCATCAGAATCGTATGCCTCCAAGTTAAACAATTCCTTTTTATCAGTGCTGTGTTGTTTATCTGACAAGCAAGAATTACAAAACAAGACTCATACTAGCTGAGCTTTTGAACACACAGATGCAAGCTTTTTTCCCCCATAACCACCTAAAGAGAGTCCCGAGATGAAGTGAATAAGAACTGCTCTTAAAGATGCACAGACTGGAGTTTAGACTCACTGATTTATTGTTTAAATCAGTTCTGAGTGTTCATCCTGATTTTGTCTGACTCCAATTTTGTTTCTAGGAATTAACAGCATGCGCTCTAATTCATTTGTTTCTTCTATAATGGAAAACTAAATTTGTGTTCTTAAGAAGAACTACGACCACTTAACTTTTTTCCTCTAAAGAGGCCCCAGGTCCTTAAGTCACTCTCACTGAAATAAAATCTCAAAGTGAAGTGTTTTACATTAGTAGTAAAAGAAAAGTAATGAAAATTAATAGCAGTATAAACTACTTTCTCTAATATGTATTATATGTCTGTTTCAATCTGCAATTAAAAACTTGGCAACATGACTTTGGCTGTACTGCAAACACTGCTTACTCAGCTGAGCTCACAACTTTGCAGTCACAGGTAGCACTTCGCCTAAAATAACTCCAAGCAGATAAATAATAAAAAAAAATAATACTTTGCAACTGACCTAGCCTATAAAAAAAGAAAATGGCAGATTACTGGATACTGTTTTGTATAAGTGGAAGACAGATCTAGTCACTGCACATTATATTTTGTTCCATGGAAGAAATATAGTTGTGTAAATCATTAAGCTGTGTTTACATGGACTATTGTATTTACATGGCATATTGAATTGCTGGGATACAGTTAAGTTTGTGGAGTGCACATCACATGGAACAAGAGATTCACATTATGGATGTGTCGCATAGAAATCCACAGCAACTGTGTGATGCTATCATGTCATGTCAGACCAAATCTCTGAGGCGCTGCTCTAATATATAGATGGGACCATGAAAAAAAATTCCTACAACAAATTAGAAACACTCACACACCACTTATTCAAACAAATCATTCTTATATAAACATAAAAACCACTACTGTTTACACATGAGAAAAAAAAACTGTGCTAGTGGAGTTTGACCACATAAGTACACTCAGAGTGCTGGAAAATCTTGACCCTACCTTTAACCACAAAGACAACGACAAATCTGGTGCAAAAAGCAAATAACTAACACACTTCACCAAAGAAAACCCCATTGTTTTCTCTTTGTTTTTAGTGTTTCTAGTCATAAATGGTAAATGGCCTGTATTTGTATAGCGCTTTACTAGTCCCTAAGGACCCCAAAGCGCTTTACACTACATTCAGTCATCCACCCATTCACACACAGATTCACACACTGGTGATGGCAAGCTACATTGTAGCCACAGCTGCCCTGGGGCGCACTGACCGAGTGAATAGGCCACAACTTCATCTAAGACGACATCTAACACAAATATTAAAGTTAAATGGTTACTAATATTAATCCACTCTGTTATTAACTGTCTTTAGACAGCTTTTAACCATATAAAACCTGGATCCAACATCTGCTAGTCAAATTTTAGCTTCTCTATGCAGTGTAAAAGTGTCTAACTAAAAATATACTCAGTATAGCAACATAACTACACAATAGCAAAACAAAAATTATGATGCATTCATAACATTGTTCTCCTACAAGTAAGTCTTGCCACCTAGCACCCATATGGAAAAGTACTATATAGTACTATATAAATCAACCACAATTTCAGTGGTTATGAGACAGAAACTGCATGTATAAAATCACAAGTCAACTCTGATTTAACTGGTTAAAAGGTATGCTGTCATGTCTGAAATGTTCTTCCCGCGGGAAGAGATGCTTCCATCAGGACTTCTGAAAGAAAAGACTTTAAACCAGGATTCACTCAGAAGCCCTTGTCTCGCGAAATATCTCTGATTAGAAGTGATTATCACACATAACTGATGCACCAATGCCATGTCAAGACTAATTTTATCGAAATTATCAGTCTTTCATTCCTGTCCTATATCTTCAGAGCTTTATCTCAAAAGACAAATGACTGTATAAGAGTATTTGGGCATAGACTGCTTGTAATTAATGTTCAATATTTACAGGCTTCGCTGATAAGAGAGGATTCCTACAGCATACGAGGACTGTCTGGAAACGAAACCAATCAGAAAAACTACAAGTTGAACTCAAGCTGGTTTATTTGACAGAGTCCTGCCCTATGTAATCAGGGGTCTGAACACCCAGGGACTGTAATGTCTGCTGACTCACTTCCTCTGAGTCACATGTTGTTTAAAATGTTCTTAAGTGACAAACTGATATGATTGAAAGGAGAACCAAAAGGCATTTATAGTAAGTCACAAAAGCTGTTTAAATATATTAAACTACTGCATATTTAAATATCCTAATAATGATGTCATTCTCTGATGCAAAACACTGACAAATAAATGTGTGCATTGA
This sequence comes from Hemichromis elongatus, assembly GCA_015108515.1. Taxonomy (NCBI): domain Eukaryota; kingdom Metazoa; phylum Chordata; class Actinopteri; order Cichliformes; family Cichlidae; genus Hemichromis; species Hemichromis elongatus. Next base: position 87,918 of record VUQR01000423.1, on the reverse strand, counting down.
TTCAATGTTGTGATTTTACAGTGAGGAAATAACATTTTGACAGTTCAATTTGACACTAAAAACTCATTGACCTTTTTTTTTTTTAAAGAAAACAACACACATATATATATATATTAATTTATTTTTAAATAATAATGCATGATGATGACAGAATAAGGCCTTTACTCTTGATTCTATGTGCACCTACCTTTGTGAAAAAGTTCTTGGAGGCTCTCCGCACTCTGACTCAGCACTGCCCATACTTCCTCCTCCTGGAGAGGACCTCCTCGAACCTCCAAGGCTTCTGCCAGAGACACGTGCATCCTCCCTGCAGAAATACAGCAAGAGGAACATGAAAAATTTAACTTACACAAAAGACCTTCTGTAATCTACAGAAATACATATTTATGCAAAAATTAAATTACTGCCTTGAAATGTCATGCTTCCATCCAAGTTTTATTATTTTTTCCGGTACTATAGAAAAAACTTTAAAGGAATATTGTTTCCTAAAACTTCCCCCATTAAGACAACATCGAATACCTTGCCTGTACCCTTTAATTTAATTGTTTTGACACCTCAATAAATATCAATATGGATGCTGTTTAACACCAATTACAATAGTTTCTGAGTTTTCCAAGGGTAGTTGCACAAACAGAGATCAGCTTCACTAACTTCTAATGCAAATTATAAGGAAGGCCTGAAATACAACATGATCTGCTCAGTTCAGAAAAGAGCTTCAAGAGTTACTCCTAGGGCAGGGTTGTCCAACTCCAGGCCTCAAGGGTTGGTTGTCCTGCAGTTTAACGCCTGACAACAGTCTCAAAATGCTTTCAGAGGCACAGAAGTCACAAAACATTCTAAGTATTTTTAGGTAAAAGCCACACAGGAAGTCAACACAACAGGTTAAACAGGATAATAAAGAAGGAGCCTGCACAAATCCACAAGACGACACACATAGTTCAGTCTCATACACCTAAAATGGATTTGGTGCTCTGAATTCAAGGTTATCAAAACTCAGTGACTCCAAATACATGAATAACTACAGAATCTATCAAAGGCACGTCCCACAGTGAGACATTTCACTCATGCTACTCTGAGAGCTGGTGTTATGCAAGTAAGTAAGTACTTTCAATATTTCTAATGAAAGCAAAAACACTTCACAGTCCAGCAGATTTTAAGTTGTGACATTTCCATACCTCTGTGAAAACAAGCATCTCTTTTAGAAGCTGAGCTTCATTCCCACGCTTGTAAAATGACAAAGGTCAAATAAAATACATGCATATCTCATACCTTAGGCATGTAAAGTGCGAATTTTGAGGTTTCATATCTAATGTGTTCTTGCGAGTGTGCTTCTATTGGTCCTTGTCAAGAGTGAGCATGCCCACTCACGTTGACTGGACTCTACAGAAGCACGTGTGAAAGCACTTAATCCCCCAACTTCCTCAAACACAAGTAGACACATGTACAAGAAAAAATGGTTGACCCAATTTGATTTTAACAAATACTTGCCATTCACATCTTAAACCTAATTCTACACATTCTCTGAGTATAAGAGGCTACACGCAAACACAAGCGTGCACTTGTGCAGCCTCTTAAAACAACATATATTTTGCAAATGAGCATCTCCTTGGTTTGCAACCAATCTACTTTGTAAAATATTTCAGCGTCAACTGGACACAGTTTGTCTACGATCTCTGTGTGTATGTTTCACTCCTTTTCCTCTGTGTCAACAAGTGTGTGTCCTAAGCTGTTTTTCTGCATGGTATGCAGAGGGGGAATGTGCATTTTAGCAGTTTCTCTGGCTTTTTATAATAAGCCTGCTATTACCTGCTAACACAACTAAACCATGACAAGTACTTTGTGTATACACTACTCAAAACACCAACTACTAAGTGCATTGGCCTGGATTCTGTGTGTGTGTGTAAGAAAATTCTACAACAGTTTGTATTAGATTACAAATACTTCTAAAAGTCACCAATCCTTTTTTTTTTTATGCACTAAAACTTAACTTGATTCCACTTACAAAGATCATTTTAAACAGGAAAATAACAACTATTTGCTGGAAGGACACACTTCACCCACTGATTCAAACAATCTACTATCTCATTATTTTTCTTTTTACTGTCTCCACTGTGCAGCTGTTTACTTTTTCTGGACCGCTTTGGTTTATGGACTGTAATATGTACTTTTCTGTGTTGTATAAAAGGAGCTTGTTGGGAACCAGTTTTAACTTAGGTCGGCCACTTAAATGTATTTAATGTTGCTTTTTATTTTTCCTGCATCATAAAAGGAATCAGTCATCTGTTTTACAAGAGCACACGCCATGAGTTTTTGTTACCTGCATATTTCTGCCGATGCAAGACAGAAGACAACTTGCATTCCTTAGAAGTCAGCAGCTTCCAAAAAAATCATATTTCAAATTCCCAGAGGACAACTTCATGTTTAGAGACATAGATTTGAAGTAGCTAAAGCTACTTTACTTTAAAATATTATTGGATATTTGGATAACTTCGACATTCCAACCAATTCTATGGTAAAGGGTATATCTGTGACACTGACCACCACATTTCTAATCAGTTCAGCCTTGTATCCAAGTTAAGTTTTGCGTCACATTTAAATATATTTCCCCAAAGCTTTCAAAACAAAATGGGATGTGCAGACATGCTATCAAACTGTAGCGGCATCCATATCTGCCCAGTGTTGGCAGATGTCTGTGTGTCAGCAAAGAGATTACAATTAGTGATGTCACAAGCTGACGTTATCATGGCAGTGTTATAAATTTAAGAAAATTAAAAACTGTGCACTTATTTATTTATTTTTTTTATAGTTACAATTTCCCTGCCAAAGAAAATCTAAGAAATGCTTAATAAATGAAGACAACAACTATTTGCACTGACACTGACTATTCACCATATTGGAATTTTAGAACATTGTTATTAATCCAGAATTTCACATCCACGTAGCACACAGACTAAATAAATAAATAATAAAAATAATAATAAGGCTTAACTATAAATTTGAAAAAGTGGGAACATGTGTTATACAATAGGAACAATATAAGCTCAAATCAGCCCATGAAACAGAGCATCTGAAAATTACACTTTGTTTTAGTCACAGCAATATTTACCTCAGACTTTTAGCTTACCTACCCAATTACTGAGTTAATAATCAAACTTATTGCTTCAAAGCAAAATAATGCTTTGATTTTTTTTTTTTTAAGAATTACAGTCTTACGAATGTAAGAAATCCATGTAAGAAAATTATAGATTTGTTCTCCTTTCTAACTGGACACACTCAGAAACAAATATTACAAACAAGAAATATTACAACAACGCAATACGGTGTATTTAACCAATGTAGTTTATACATGCTGAAACTTGCGTACTTGATTTACATTAAATCAACCTTAAAAAGCACTGAATGAGAAAATGGCACATGCAGTATCTCTTGCTTTTTTTCTCTTTAAACTCCAGCTACTGTGCTGCACTGACAGCTCTAGTTAAACTTCCCAATCGAGTGATAGAATGATACCAATGTAAGCAAAACAGGAAGCTCCGGTTTTACAGACTAATTTACCCTGAGCAGAAGCTGTGAGCTCATTTCATCTCATTCAAACATAAACAACTATATTTGTGTCTTCGTGCGGATGTGTGACACATATAAATGGCTCTGTTGTGTGGGTTTGAAGTGCAATTGCTCCTGGATATAAAAATGCCACTGTAAAGCTGTAAAACATTGTTGCTTTACAGCATATTTCCTGATGTGCAAAAATGCAAATATCGAGGACAACGCAACAGATTCAGAAGGTGTGCTATACTTGGTTAAAAATATGCACTAATGTGTTACATTTATATAAAAATAATTTGTGTTTGTAGTGAGGATTTAAAGATGTAAAATTCAGATAACAAAAAAGAAGAATTGGG
>VUQR01000423.1:52524-83996 GCA_015108515.1 Hemichromis elongatus | reverse complement strand
GGAAAGGAAAAAGAGAAAAAAAAAAAGAAAAAAAAAAAAAAGGAGGGGGGGGGGGGGGGGGGGGGGCGCTTTCACACAGAAGCCACAGCAGCAAGATGAAATAACCTGCCAGTAAAAAGCATCAGTCTTACTTCACGCTTTGCTTGTTCTCCGGGTGAAAATGCCTTGTTGAGTTCAGAGGTGAATGGCCAGATTGCTTTGAGCTTATAGTAAGGCAACAGCAACTCAAATATCTAATTATTACAACCAAGGCATGCAGAAAAACAGTTAAGAACAGGAGACTGAGGCTACTAAAATTGGGGATCAGAAGTTTGGAACAGCTCGGTCTGACGAGTCGAGCTCTGTTGCAACACTAAGAAAGCAGGGTCAGAATTTGGCCTAAACAACTTGGCTCTCAAGACAAACGGGTGTCCAAAGCAGTACCAATAAGTGTACCTAATGAAATGGAAGTTAGTGAATGTATGCAGAGGTGCCTGATCGCAGCTTTGAGATGAGATTTCATTAATCATAACTCAACACAAACGTCATGCCAAAAAAAGTCAAGAAAAGAAATCCAAACAGGAAAACAAGCATAACTACAATAAAAGACCAACCAAACATCACATTAAAATCATTTTCATCTTCTGTTAAAAAAATTCACTTACAAACTTTTTTCAATGAGCTTAAACTCTTTCATATTCGGATCGGATATCAGTCTGACACCGACTCGAAATATATTGGGTATCTATGGAAGCACTGAGCACTGGTAGCAATCTGTTCAGTTCAATATTGTTCTAAATTTGGGCGATCGTGGCTCAAAGAGTTGGCAGTTCGTCTTGTAATCAGAAGGTTGCTTGTTCGAGCCCCGGCTCCGACAGTCTCGATTGTTGTGTCCTTGGGCAAGACACTTCACCCGTTGCCTACTGGTGGTGGTCAGAGGGACCGGTGGCGCCAGTGTCCGGCAGCCGCGCCTCTGTCAGTGCACCCCAGGGCAGCTATGGCTACAATGTAGCTGCCATCACCAGTGTGTGAATGTGTGTGTGGATGACTGTGATGTAAAGTGCTTTGGGGTCCTTAGGGACTAGTAAAGTGCTATATAAATACAGACCATTTACCATTTAAATTTAGCCCTGGTAAATTTTTGTTTTTTAACCCAACAAATGGCAATTTAATACAAATGTATGCTTATAAATCTATGTCATATTTTGTTTCATGAATTTACCAAGGAGCTACCTAGAAAGGTAAGCTGAAGTGTCACATGAGGTTGACTTTCATTTTAAAGAATGACTCACTCTCTTTCCCAATCAGTTCAATCAGTTCCAGGTATTAGCATACAACCAAAACTTATCTGCATCAGAACCGCCAGCAGAGACCGTGTCTCTTCCTCGTAAGTTGGCAGCCACTTAGATGTAGCAAAGACACAAAAAGGAGCTTAACAGCAACAATGTCAACACCTAATAAGTAATTTGAGATTTGACTGCATTCATTTCATGATATTGCTGCTCTGAGGTGTTGCCAGCACCAAGCACCTGTGTGTTTTCGTCTTTCCCTTGGACCACACCTTTGGCCTCATTTTGCCTAATCTTTCCCTTTTTTTGCAAATTGCAAATGTCACAACTGGGAGTGAATCACAAAAACATGATGAGCATTATCCAAATATCATTACTTGCCATAGTGACTGATGAAAAGATGACATTTTCTAATGTCACTAGCTGATATATCATAAATCAGTATCAGAAAGCATCTGAAAATCAAATTTTCTACCTTTTTGTCACCAGGGAACTGAGAGACCCTGGCCTAAAACCTTTATGACAACACTGGAAGTGTTGTTGGGTTACTATGTGTGAGGATGTGAGAGAGTAAGAAGGGTTTTACTTAATCTCTTAGGTTAGCTGGAGAAACGTCAGAGACCATTGGTCTAATATGAAATATCCTACTTGCTGGTGGTTCTATGAAACTATCTGGGGATAGACGTGTTAAACAAACCCTTACCATCCCCTAAGAAGAGATCACAAAAGAAAAACTGTGTACCAGTGTTGTTATGTCTGGCACTATGAACTTATCTGCTGTAAACCGGGTCACCAGGCTGTTTTAGCGCTGTATTTCATTTATGAAAATAATATGTGAAACAGTTTCCTTTCAGTGAATAATTGTTTGGGGACGAAGGTTAATGAGTAAGCAAGCCTAAATTCTTATGCAGGAATGCAGGTTAACCATTCTAGCCATCAGGAGGCGTGAAGTTGGAGGCGAAGTGGGATACTACCCATCTTGCTCATTACCCATGAGAATGGGGAGAGCGGGTGCTGTGAAGCCGATTGTTTTGTGGCCCTTGTTATTTCAACAGAGACCTACAGTGGAATGTTTTTATCCTCACTCAGGCTGCTGTGCAGGCCAGCTCCGCTCTCTCATTGGACTATGGTCCTGCTCATTATTGAGGGTGCTTAGGAGGCAGCGGGCCAAAACAGTAAGAGCAGACAGCCTTCACCACTTCAGCGCCCCATTCTCTGTTTTTTTAAAACAGTGGAGATGTTTGTTCCCAGATATTCCTCTAAATTCCCATACCATAGCTAGGGAAAAAAGAGGAAACTAAACGCAGATTTGTCTGCTGCTGTTCATGTTTAAAAGCCTTGGCTACAGTCACAAGGACTTTAAAGAAAATAATCCTGGAAACGTGATAATGTTCTTTACTCCGCACTTTTCCTTTCCTGCCACCTTCCTGTCTGTGTCACAGCTACCAGCCCACAAAACGGATTTGAAAACAATCACCTGCAGCTAAATAACAGAAGCACACATAATTCCAGTTTCTCCTGCTGTCTTCCATAAGTTTATCCCTCAGCAATAAACAAAAACCTAACCCTGCTCGAAATCATCTAAAAACAAGCCTAGCTGCACTTTCGGAGCAATGTGGCATAAAAGCAGCAGATTCCACTCTTGCTTCCAAAAGCACAACTCATAAGATATGAGAAGGAATTTGTTCATATCCTCCAAACATTAGACCCGTGGTCTCAGCTGGCAAGCACATCTGGAACAGAAGCTGGTGAGAGGTGGTGTGGAGGGGAGGGGGGGGGGGGTGGGGGGGGGGGGGGGGGGGATTACCCTGCGCCAGCATTGAGGTGAAAATGGTCCTGAAGGTTTTGTGTGCCAGGAAAATACAGCAACAAACTCTAAGTGAACCTCTATTCCCCGAATCTTACTGTACTGTGCAGCCTGCAAGCGCATGATTCAAATTTAAAAACACACCCGTGTGTGTGTGTTTTGAATTTGAAGGCTTGATCAAGATATCTTTAGCGAACACGCCTTACGACGCAAGCAATGAGAATTTGTATGTAACAAACCAGGCTGCATGCTACTGAGGTGATAAAATGCAACTTTAAGCCAGAATTACGGTTTGGAAACCTCAACCTTCACTACCTGCTAAAGCAGCTGATGCGGTGCTCCTTACTGCAAAACTTAATGTGCAGTTGTATTCACAGCTGTGTCCTGCTCATGCTTGCTTACGAAAGAAACTGAGCAGAGCAGCTAAATCAAATGGGAAAACCCAGTTGTGACTTTTCATTATTTTTTTGACTGACATACAATAAGTAGACATGCTTTTCCACATTTCTTATGAATTTCTAAACAGGGATGCTGACCATTACAGCGGTGGGCCTGGGACCTTCCAAGTACATCCTGTTAATCACTCTGAGTGCTGGTGTTTATTTTGTCTTGTTTTTTGTTGTTGTTTTTTTGTCTTGAGCAGAGCCAGGGTCAGAACCAGAAAAGAGAGCTTAGACTATTTTGTTGAATATCAGCCCAGCTCTGGACCAACAGCCCTCACTTCTCATTTTGGTCTCGACCTCATCCGCTCCATTTCTGTTAATCACAGGGTTCCTATGAGTACCATGACATGCAGAGCTTGGTTTTGCAAAAAAACCTCACTCCAGCTCCCCCCACCTCTTCCCAGCACACACACACACAAACCCAACCCACTGTCTATATTTCTATTTTTTCCTCTTTTTTTTTTTTTTTTACGGTGCTCCATTATAGCCACTTGAAATCTGGTCAGGCACATAGCCTCACCTGATCGTTATATAGTCTGCAAACTGACCTCTGACCTTAGGTTAACTTCAGCGCTTTTCTATGGTAATTAAGGGGGAGGGTGTCCAAGCTGCCTTCCCCGATGAAACCTTCAGTCTGTAGTGACACTCTTCACCTTTTGTTAGGGTCTAGAAGGAGAGTGTACGCTAAAATGCTATTCGCATTTCTCATAATTATCCAAAAATTAGCAGGTAAAGTCGCTTAAAATAAGTCAGTCTGCTATTTATGAGGTGGTGTTTCCACCCACGCAAAATTAAAATACGACGTGATTAGCTTAAAGATACCCCATTTGTCAGGGGTCTGGACTAAGTTAACAAGACATAAAGCATAACTTTTAAGGTCGAGAGAGATTCCCAGAACGCCGGCTAGTAGTTCTGTCGATGTTAGTTTTGTTTTTTGTTTTTTTTTAAATAAAAGTCCGGTGTTTGAGTCTCCTCACGAGTTACTCAATCCCTCGGTTATCCCGGTTTGGCTAAAGTTAGCTAGAACACTATAAAGTTTGTTTACATCACTTTCTGAGTGGTTCACAAGACGCTTACCGGCCAAGACGAGCTACAAAATCAGCTGTGAGGGAAATGTTGGTGCTCGGACGAGGTTATGAGTGGGCATACAAACGGCACCAGACGCCATCCCATCCACAAAGCAACATCTTGGATCGTAACTGTCGGCGAGGTAGGCAGGCAGGCGGAGAGGCAATAGGTTTATTTTCCGCGGAGCAGTCACCTATAAAAATCCACTTGCACTGAAGCTGGTCACAGCGAATGAAAAAAGAAAAAAAAAAGATGTAAAAAGCCAAGATTAATGCGCTCTATTAAAACATTTTAAATGTTGTTTGTTGTTCCACAAAATTATGATAAAATTAAACACTACATAAAATTACTTGAAGTATAATTTACGTCTCATTTCCTGTAAAATAACTGAAGTTATGTAATACTTAAAAATACTTACGTATTAAGCAAAATTGCTTTTGATGGTATAATTGTTTCTTTGTTTCCTGTAAAAACCTGGCTTGTTACCGCCTTACTGTAGTGTACCTGCTATTAAGTACAATGAGATTGTAATTTCAAATAAAATATACTGAAATTCCATTTAATTACAGGGGAATTAGGACCTTAGTTGTGGGTCGTGTTAGAAAGTGTTACCAACCTCTTAAAAAAAATGGAGGGAGAATACATTTTTGAAAAGGGCTGTAGCCTTCACATACAGAAATAGGAAAGTTCTAACATACATTCATCCATATTTTGAAAGTCCTGTTTGAACTCCTTCTCTCCTGTTTTCTTGTTGTATTTCTTCTCAACAATATGCCCCCTGTCCTGGATGTGGTGTCCAATTTTCATCTTCTCAAGACCGCTCTCAGAGTCCCTGATTGCTTGCCGGGTCTCCTTGATCTGGAGCAGGTTACAAAAAAAAAAAGAAGAAAAGCCTGTATCATTAGTCATCTGACATAGCAAGTACGAGGAAAGCTGTAATACTTTTAATAAACATGCTCATATTGAGAGTATACGACAAAGTGTAGACGTTTCTCATGTTGGACATGAAACTTACAGCACTAACATGAATTTCGTTTTGATATAATATTGTACAGTAATACATCCACAGGGTTACTTACCCCTCCTGGGGCACAGAGTGTTGACGAGGTTGCTTGGTAGACCTTGGGAGGCTCATTTCCAACCTTTGAATATGTCATTACTGACGAGGAGCTAAATGAGTGGGCGTTTGAATCTACGGACATATTCTCCTGAAACACACAGAAACAAATACTGTCAGGCAATTGCCTTTTATGCATTTTCTATATCAATTCAGTTTTAGTGAAATCACAACGTAAACTCACAAAGTTTCTGTGCATTTCTTCCATCCTGCTCCTCATGCTAGCCATCATGTTGTCAAACACACCGAAAGGGTTTCTCATCAAGTCCTGCGCAGACACAACAGGAAAATAATAGATGGCTGTGCTCACGTGGCACCAGGTCACAAAACATTTTCAGCTCATAAAAAGCCACGCATACAAACATACATGTACGGACTTCACTGAGCTAAATGCATCTTACACATGTGCTGCCTGGGACACATTTTATCACTTCACCCTACTGTATCACGTTACCTCCTGGCATTCTTTGATCTGGATTTTTCTTGCATGGATATATTAAAGGTGGATAACATCAACTCTTTCTGTGCTGCTTTTGTCAAGCAGTTTCCCCCTAATTAAATAGACCTAGATCTTACAGAAACAGATGCATCATCAGCCTTGTACGAAAGTGCAAACCACTATGGTTGCATCCTTTTAACTTCTCAGAGTAAGACCAAGACCACTCACGATTTTTTTTAACTCATGTACGTAGCTAGACAAACTCTTAATCGTGCCAATGGAACAACGATGATGATGCCACAGCTGAGACCATTATAAACTCTTAAAGCAACCCGCCATTCATTCCAAATACTGGTCACAGCATTTTCATAAGAATTATTCTTTTCTTTGTCAGAATTTCAAAAATAGACTCTGCCTTCATGTATTCTGCTTATTCTGTTACAAGTAATTATGTAGTAGAGGCAGATTGAATTCCAGAGTAAAAAAAGCTATTGTTTAGTTTTCATTGATTCCACATCATTGATTTAAAAAAAACAAACAAACAACAAAAAACCAAAAAAACCACACACGTGTGTATTTATATCCTTGTGAGGACATCTCTTTGACATAATGCTTTTCCTGGCTGCTTACCCCAACCATCAAAAATGAATGCCTAACCCTGACCCTTACTCTAAACCTAACCATAACCCTGACACCAAAACCACATTTTGAGTCTCAAAAATGCCTTCAAACTCCCCACAAATACAGTAAACTTCCAATTTTTGGTCCCAACAAAGATGTTAATACCTGTCCACACGCACAGGGGGGAACAGAAGAGAAAAAAGGAGAGCATAGAGACACTTAGACAAAACATGTTTGCAGAGTTGGCAGAAGTTAATAGCACAGAGTGGTGGCATATAAATGCATCAAAAGAAATGGTCGGCAAGTGCTGGTTTTTAGACAAAGAGTAGTGGACAGAATTAGTTACAGTCTTAGAGCACACACATAACCTATATATGAGAAAGTCACACGACTTTTAATGAGCAAAAGAGAACTCCACTGACCGGGCTCTCAATCCCACCAAACGGCAATAACGACCGACTCATATCCTGAGGAGTCAAACAACACCAGTTTAGCAACATAACTTCACACACATAATTTAAACCATTTGGAAAAGTAATAGTTAAAATGTCTGCAATATACACTTGTGATCATAAGTTCATATGTACTTGACCTTGTCAAGTTGAAAAACATTTTAGAATCTTTAGCACTACTCATTAAAGGATTTACATGTTTATATTTGAGCCTATATGCTTCCTTTTGACCCTATGTGGATTAGAGAAAATCCAAAAGAAATTCAAACTTGTTAATTCAATTCTGGTTTTTAAAGTCATTAAAGATGTATGCTGTACAATCATTTCACCCAGGAAAAATAACAGTTCAAACAAATCATTAAAAGCCCAAAATTAGCGTGACATTCATGCCCATGATGAATGTGTGTAAAGTTTGGACAACAACTGTACATGTTCTAGCTTACTGATATTTTGGTGCATACAAAACCTGTAGCCTTTGTCTGTGTTTGCTGAGGTTATTGCCAGTGAGCCGTTAGATTGTCTTACATGAGTAAATAAGCCCTTGACACAGTCACACACAACTCTGCATAGCCCAAAGCACAGGTGTTCAAGGCCTTGAAGATTCTGGAAGTGTAAGAAGGAGTGAGAAACCAGAAGGAGCCAGCGTGCAGGCTTTTTTTTTCAGACGCTGTGCTCCCTTGGCCAAAATCACAGGTGTTTGTGACCCTTTGACCCTGGATAAACATCTCAACTGCCAACATGATGTGTGCCAATACATTTTCAGTGTGATGCACAGTGGTATTGTGCGTGATCAGTGGGGTGTTGAGTGACTTGTGTTCCAAGTGTAATTGGGTCGCATTGCCAGAGATTAGTGTGGCTTGAACACTGAAACTGAGCTTCATTCTAGGAAGGCTTCAGTGGGCAGGGTGGACCACTGAGGACAGGAATCTCACAGCAGTCCCAGAGTCCAAGGCTGCTCTCTCAGCTCTTTTCAAAGGTCAAGCTGATGTAAAATGCTCCTGACCCGTATCTATGAGGCCCCCACAGCCATTTTTATCCCACAGTGGCATCTATGAACTAATAAATGCCAGTTACATATCTGCCAGCCTTATATTTAGACCAGGGTTGAGCAGAGGAGAGACTGAGGGTGAAAAATAATGTGGTCTACAAGTTACATGTTATTTTTGGCTGGTGGATAGCTGAAAATGTAACTTTTCTGTCTGTCATTTCGATATTAAACCTATGGACTTTGCATCCCGAGGCAGGCTGCAGGAATCAAAGAAGAGATAAATCACCAGAAATTTTTTTTTAAATTCAGTGTAAACAGAATATTAATCAGCAAACAGAAAAAGAGCTCACACCAGCTCCCTCATCTCTTCGTAACCTTAACTAAACAGAACCAACCATAGAATTACAGTGAGGCTTGATTGTCAGTAATACTTTTGTAAACAAATGCCTAGATGAAGATGTGTTTTGAAATGTAATATAAACCCGCTGGTTGATATTGGCAAGTGACAGAGAAATGTGAGTACTCAAAGCAGTAATGGAAGGTGAGGCAGGACTTATTGTCCTGCTGAGAATCTAAGGTTTGGTAAGCGAATACAAGAAGTACAAGCCTTCCAGCGTTTATGTTGCCAGTGTGTGTGGTGTGTGTGTGGTGTGTGCCATTGCATCCATGTTACTTTGTAAGCTGCGACTATGTGTAATTATGCTTGTGAAGATGTTTTAATGATGTATTTTCGCATGCACATTTGTGCCTGTGATATTGGAGAACACTTAGAGGGAGAGAGTGAGCTGTCTGTCGTGTAGCTGCTAATTGCGGCAGCATTGCCAAAGCACATTCTGCCAAACAGATGGATGAAAAGAGCAACAATAAATAAGCCGAGTGTCCGTGACATCTGCACATACAAGCCACTGCAAAGACAATACCACAGCTCCACAGCTTCAGACCACTGTTGGGCAACATTTCTCTTTATCTTCAGATAAATGAGGCAAAGCAGACACTTAATTCCATATGTCTTACCACACTGTAGGTCTTCTGATTGTTGTTTTAGCAAAACAGTGTAAGAGAACCTAACACAACAGGTTTCTGTAAGCCATATTTGCTGGTAAAAGAAACAACAGAGGAGCACAACAGTTTTCAGTGTAACCCCTTTCTTGTCCTTGTCTTCGGGGAGGAAGTGTCTGATCTCTTGTGTGTAGACTATAACAGGGTGAATGAATGATGATGTTGATGTTTATTCAATGCCACAGTTTAATGAGCTCCTGGACCACTTAGGCTTTTCAAAACCTCGTGTTTGAAACACTGTCAGATTTGACATCTCAGCAGAGTATAAGTTAAAAGCCGGTTCTTTAGTCTGACAATTTGTGCTACTTCCTTCTAACTTTTCTGGGTCTCCATGAGGTGTTTTATCCACATGCAGCATACACTGCACATATCTGGATGATAGTAGGATTCCAAGTAACAGCTGGGAAGCATGACATGGTACATGATGGGCTCATAACCAGCATGTGAGGTAAGGCCCAGCGAGATGCAAAGAAGGCATTTTCTAGGAGCAAGTCTCACCACTTAGCAGTCATCTTGTGGTCAATCACTGGGAAGCACTATCCAAAGTTAAAGTTAACTCTAGTAGTCAATGGGACATAAAAAGTCTGATTAAAAGAGAAAAAGGAAGGTTTTTAAAAGATTTGTTTTTGGGCGCTATACTTATATCCCATAGACCTAAATTAAAGAAGCTTAAAGAAGCAATGTTTCTGTTCCTGGGCCTTGGAAGTTATAAGTGGCGTGTTTTTTCCCCCCTGAACTGCACAGCTCTACTAAGGCCTCTAACCAAGCTAACTAAGAAAGGTGACTCAGTTCTGGTAAAGCAGACTGAGCAGCCACTCTACAGGGAACCACATCTCCACTCCCCTAACCTCTCTCCTTTTTATTCTGCAGGCTGATGCTTTAAACAAGAGGGTGAAGCAGTGCCGGGCAATCCGTCAATCCCACTTTCTAGGATTCGCCTTCTGTCCATGACCCTCTGCAGTGGCTTCACTGCTTAAAGGAAACCCAGATCATCTGGTGGTTCTGTCTTTACAGTGTTTTAAGCTCGAGGTGGTCTATAGCTTGTGCGTGCAGATAGGTGTGACAGACTTCCTCTCCCACTCTCATTAGACAAGTACTCAGAGCCTCCCTCTCAGCTGGCATTAGCTAGTTAAAGGTATGGTGCTAATAAAGAGAAAGCAGACAGCTGGTGATTGAGGGTGGGCTTCTGATGTAAGTCATTATCAAGGATAAAAATACAGGCTCTCATGAGGTGGTGGGATTAAAGCAGGTGACGGGAACTAAGTTTGACTAAGCCAGCAGTGGAGGGGCAATTTGGAAAAGGTTAACGGGTGCAGTAGCAGGTCTAAACTAACCCCTGGCCCATCTACTCATTATTTCACTACATTGAGGACAATTAACATCAAAATGTTCTAGAACAAACATTTGGTCCATTAATACTGTCTAACCATCATATCTTGAGGAAATATGTTGCAAAGCCATGGCCTTAAGCTCATGTAATAAAACAAATTGAACTAGAGAATGCATTTTCTGAAGAAACTGCAGCGTGGAATCTCATAGCTGAATGATTTTAAGATCAGAGGAATTCCGGCGCTAAGCCCCGCCCACATCCCGGAGCACGTGGGCTGGGATTGGCTGGCAGCTATATCGACCATCCAATCCCTGCCCTGAGTGACTCTCCCATTGAAATACATGGTAAAATGTTTGTTGAAAAGAGTGGAATGACTTAAAAAATATAAAAGTTAAAGACAAGAAAAGTAGAAGCAGTCATGTCCAAAAGAAGAGGAATCTAACGGTGGTTGAACAGTCTCTCTACGTCAAACGGTGTCGGAGGAGATAGACGGCGAAAAACGTACGGAATAAGAACAATACTGTGGATGCTTAATGAGCATCCACACTAATAAAAATAATAATAAAGAAAAGAAGAACAATAATGTGGATGCTTAATGAGCATATTTAGCAGAGAAAAGCTGAATTCTTTGGGGTCATTAGGCTTGGAGTGTTCAAGCTTGAGGACTGTGCATGTTTTTGCAAGAAAGCAGTGTGTCAGTGGAACAATGCACTATAAATAGGGCTCTTCAGGGCTAGATATAACTGTCCGGAGAGGCCATTGGGGTTGCCCTTTCACAAAACCCAAAGACTCACATGGCCCCATACCTCAGTGAGAGGTGCCAGTGGCAGGCTTCCAGTATAGCCTTACTAAACTCAAAATACCAGCCATCTGTGGTTATAAACTCACAGATCATAAGTGTTAGACTTAAGCAGAGGCTTCATTCATTTCCCTAGTAGAACTAAGCTGAAGGTGTCTATTACACGTTAACTGAGTTTACAAGTTGGCGAAACACTTTCTCACCCTGTGTTCATTTCTCAGTGGATGGGAGGAACTAGGATGTTCTATCGTCTCGTGGCCACGGTTTCTCCCATCCATTAGACTTGGCATAAGGGCTCCACCGAAAGGCTCAGAGAAGCTACGCATCATCTGCCGCATATGCTCCCGATGTGCACGGAAAGGATCCCTGTGGGAAAGAACAAAGTGCATCTCAATATTGACTAATGAAAAGAAAAAAACAGAAATAAAAAAAAAGATTTCCGTTTATATGTCAGAATGGCTTCCATCTTTCCCTTCCATCAAGCTTGAAGCTCATTAGAGATAAAGTCTTTACTGAACACAACACACTGAAATAAAAAGGACTCCTAATATAATTTTAGCCACCTTTAACACTTGCCTAAGAAGGCGGGTCAAGTGTGGCCGCCCTAAGTGATAGAACAGTGCCAGTGTAGATACTATTCTACACTTTCTGCAAGCGTTACTTGCTTTTCCTTATAATGAGAGAAAGCTGTATCAAAAACAAATATGAACACAAAGTAACGCCCTACTTTATGAAATAACAATGTAAGGTTAGTCTCGCTGTTAAAAAGTAAAACAGCATATATTAAAACAAACTATAACAACTTAAACTTATTTAAAACGGTATCATATCACCGTAACTGTTACTGTGTTTAATGCAGATAAGCAGTAACATGACTTAGCCAAAGAAAACTGTCAGGCTGTTACTTTCTTGTAAGTTGCACATCTAATTAACCGAACAACAGATAGCACAATCAATTTAGTTAGGTCTAATGTGCCAATGACTGATTTTAATAAAAACAATATTCCCGTAGCTGTTCATCCGCGTAAATACATTACGAAGTCAGACTTAGCAAGATGTCCAAAGTGAAAACCCAGCAGATTTAAACAGTAACAGCTCTTGAGAAACATTTAACACACTGGTTCAGTTACTCACGAGAAGACCGGGTCTTCATCACACTCCCGGAGACTGCTGTTGAACATGTTCAGGTGTTTTTGAAGCGGTAAAGTTTTTCTAGAAATAATCCGCCACAGGTGTCCGGAGCCTACAGCTCAGCCTCGGTTTCGTTACTATGGAGGCGATGACAGGCAAACTGATTTTAACAGCCAAGTCGCGCTGACGGCAGGCCACGTGGTGCGAATCCGTCCCTCGAATTGGCTGGTTCATCACGGGGGTTCTATCCACGCGCTGTCTGTTGTGGGTGGCTGCTATGGTAACGCAACTCTCGAAATGTCTTGGAAAGCTGAAGCTTCTTATCTCGTTAAGGTACGTTGCTGCAAAAAGTTGGAGTGTCAGACTTATTCACACACGGAGCTGTTACATTCATACAGCAAGCTATGCCACTAAAGAACAAAAAAAGTAGACATATCGGTGACACGAGGGAACTCTGTGGAGCATCTGCTGGAGTGATTCTTGGAAGACATTTGTAAGAGTGGTCCTGTTTCAACAGTAACCTTATCCCAGAACATGCCAAGAGGCCATGCACACAAGTAAAAGTTGTACTTAACCCCATGCAAGCGCCCACGCAGGGAAGCTTAATTTTGTCCCTTAGTTAATCACACATTCTTATTTATTATTTCATCGCAACACTCACTATTTGGAGAGTACTTGAGTGACACAGTGGATCCTAGAAGCAATATAGATTACCATCTGGCAGTTCCACAAATAGGCCTGAGTGTAGACTCAACACTGACATGGATCCAATCTTGCTGAAACGTGGATACAGTACTAAAAACAAACACAAACATAAATAACTGAGAAGCACACATCTGATATATATACATCATCTACATATTTAGGCCCTAGGCAAATGAGAAGTCATCTGTTTCATTCTTATGCAACCCTCCATGGTGTAATTTGGAGCCTTACGAATAAACCTGAACTCATTGAATCTTACTTAAAAATGTGAAATGTAACAAGTTCTTGTTGTTTCTGTCATATCCAATTGTACTTTTTCTACACAAAAGCACAAGACAGCTTTCATTCACAAAAAACTAACAAAAAAACAGCTACAGCACTGTGTAGCTCACCCATCACTTCTTTTTATTTTACTTCCAAGGAGCCAGGCTTCCTTGGAATTTTTTAAAGTGGTCTTGATCAGTAGATTTCCATGCTTTCAGATGCTCTCTGAAAGTCTTCCTTTGGGAGGTTAGCTGCTTTTTCCACTCACTTTCAGTCCAGTGATTAGAAAAGGTACTTAACTCAAGGGATGAAGCAGTGTTAGGTCCAGTGGTAAACCTAAATGACTCAGCAAAACCAGCCGTTTGTAAAACATGGTGGAGGCTCTGTCATTGTGTTGTGCTGCATTTCAGCTGGCGGTGTTCAAGATATTTGAAAAGGTTTATGGAAAATTTTTGATTCATGCTGAAATAACATACGGAAAGCATCCAACTGGCAACAGCTTCATTTTTCAGAATAACAATAGTCCCAAACACACTACCAGTGCAGTAAAAGCATATCTGGATAGGGAGAACACAAACAAACAAAAAAGCCCAAAACCAAACACACAAACACAATAGATTGCTGTCAGCTGTAGTTTGGCTTCTCCAGAGCCTGGACCTCAGTTAAGGTAGTTTGGGCTGGACCTTAACTGACAGTAAGATTTCCCTTTATTAAATATGAAATGGGTAAAAACAAAACAAAACAAAAGCGCTGAGCTTGAATAATTCAGTCATTTGAACAAAAACACACACGCAGCACATTGAAACCAAAAAATTATTTTTATTATTACTTGTAAAAAGTTTCACTAGTCTGTATAATTACTAAAAGAAAGTAGAGTAAGGGTCTGAGTAGAGTAAGGGACTGAACACCAAATATGACTACATGAATGAGGTTCAAACGTAGACTGAAACTGTCCCGGGAACAGGAAAGACCTCTCGGGTCACCGATGCTCCTCAGGGCACGGGGCTTCCCATCAGCCGCTCCTGTCGCAGCGAGATCAGCCTTAGCAGCCACAGCTCCTCAGCCTTCTCCTTGTCCAAAAACAACTGCAGGCCAACAAAGGGAGGATATGTTAGTAAACACAAACACAAAACACACACCTGTACTATGGACTGCTATGAAACCATACAATAATATTCTTAGATTTTGTTAGAGTGCACCAAGTCACTGTGATTGAGAAGAAATCCCAGTAGAATAAAAAAAATATTATTTTATGTGATAGTAAGTAATTGAAATCCTTAATAACTATTACCAAATTGAAACAGCGCAAAGTAGCTACAAAAAATCCTGAAGGAGGAGTTTGATTTAACCGTACCCCAAACAACATTCAAAAATCTGCCAATTCTCACACCTGAGAAATAAAAACCACACAGTCAATTTTTAAAGAAAAGGTGATTTGAATAATCCATTAAGTGCACAAATATTTAAAAGCTAAATCTATATTAAAGAGGCATCTTTAAAAAAAGAAAAGTGACATGGAAGTAATCCCTTTCAAGGATCACCTAATCCAGTGTATGAAATGTGTGGCAGTGGATTTTTTTGAAGGGACCCTGACGTGCTGTCATTGAAGCTAGCTTCTTTTATCTAAGGCTACTTTGCAAAAGTGAAGCCATTCCTATGTTTGGGAGTACAACCCATGCCTTTATTTTGTCTCGACTTGATTATTGTAATCTTCTTTATTCAGGTGTCAGTTTGCCGTGGGTTAGTTGGTCCAAAACACTGCAACGCTGTTATTAGCTGACTACATATCAACCATACTAGCATCCCTACACTGGCTGCTAGTCAGTTTTCAAATCGATTTTAAGATTTTATTAATTTATTTTAAGCCACTGCATGGGTTAGCGTCCTTGTACATCTCCAATCTTTTAAGTTTGCTCATTCCTTAAAGATTACTGATGTCAGCGAAGCAAATTCTCCTAACTGTCCTGATGTCCAGATTAAAGCACGGAGAAGAGCGGGTCTTTGAAGCGGGCTGATTCAACTTTTGTCTGGCTGAAAATATGTCTATGTATCTAATCTAATATTTAATATCCAATATGTGGAAACACACTGCGATATAGCTAAATATGCTTAATTTAGAATTTAGAAAACTGGTGATATTTAATGGAAACTGCAACGTGCACCATCTAGTCAAAAAAGCTTCTACATGGATTTAGCTAAGAAAGCAGAAAGGAACTATAAACACATCTTACACGTTTGTTGGAAGACACTAGTATAAATTGGCTTGTATCAAGAGATTTTTCAAACTACTAAAATTGTGTTATGACCTGTCCAACTCATTAAAATCTGGAATGATAACGGTGAGCCATCTTGTTCAAAGAATTAATGTGGTCATAAAGAAAATCTAATGATCCAAGATCACTTAAACCAAATACACACAGCGAAGAACACAAAGCTATGTTTTATGGTGAAAGTAAGCACTTTTCCACAGACACCATGTAAAGAAAAAACACTAAACAGCTGCGTGGTGTTACGAAAACATGCTTATCAGTGAGGCTAATTGGAGGAAAAAAGACTTTGATTTGGTATGAAGCATAAAGATTGGATTCTGAAGCAAAGAAAAAGGTCAGATTGTTGGATGAGTCCGGATGTTCCTGTTTCCGGAGTGGTTGGTGTATCAGGGTAAGAAGAGGGCTATTATGCCTCATGGCAACTGTACAAGCCTGTAGGGGGCAGTGTTATTATCTGGAGTTGTTTCTGTTAGTTAGGTCGAGGTTCAAGCAGCAATACATACCTCCAAAAAATTAGGGCAGCTGAATACCTGAATTTACTGAAGGAGCAGGTTTTTCCATCAATGAATTTTTTTTCTGTCATATTTCACGATGACAAAACCAGGATTTATCAGCCTCAAATTAGGAAAGAGGGATTCAGGAAGCATGAAACAATTTTCACACATGGATTGGCCACCACAGAGTCCAGATTTCAAGTCTAATGAGAACCTTTGGGATGCACTAGAGAAGACTTTACACAGGGGTCCAACTCTCTAATCATCAATACAAGATCTGGCCAAAAAGTATGTTTTTTTTTTCTTCTTTTTTGTGAATGGACAGCCCATTTCTAAATTAGAATTGTTTTTCCTTGTATATAAAATTTGTTAGCACCCTGAAAAAAGGCTTTAACCTGATCAATCGATCTATCCATCCATCCATCCATCCATCCATCCACAAAACAGTCACCAACTCCAGGTGACAGTAGATCCTGAATGTTGCAGAAAAATCATTTAAGTTAACCTGTACGTAAGACAGCATTGCACTGAGTAGTCCTGTGCTGCCCGCTGAGACCCATGTGGACAGATTAATGATGCTGAAATACAACAGTGAAGTCTCAGGCACCTTACACAGTCTTGTTGTCTTATTAGTCCTTTTCTATCTACTCAGCCCTAAATGCACATAAGAAAAACATTTTTTTAAATACGTAACTCTCCTCTTGTCCCATAGGAGGCGGATGTTAAAGCCCAGTTAAAGAAAAGACCAATGCATGCGACATGCATTTACCTCAGTACTTCACCAGCAGTAATGATATTGATTACAAGTCGGGTATAAAAACTGCTGCTGCAAGTGCCTGATGAATGAAGGCATCTGTTTATTACAAAGTAACATAATGACTGCGAGGCTGTGAAGCAAGGCGCTGAGACATAGGGGGGAAATTGGAAGATCATTTCTATATTCACTGCATGTGTTTGTGTGAGGGTGAAAGATAATGTTGACATGCTGACTATGTGTACATACTGTACATCTATGTGGTGATACTTGTCCATTATTATGCAGATTGCAGCGCAAACCCCGGGCATGCCAATCCTTCATTCCTAACCTACGCTGCTTACAGCTGCACTGCATGTTAGCTCCGTGTTAGATTCAGCACCAGTGAGTTCTTGTCTGTCGGCCCTGCGCTGGTGTCATGGTGCTAATGAGGCTGTGTGTGTGGGATGACAGTATCTGAGCTGGGCTAATGGGACTCATCTGTTCTAATTGGAAGTAGAGCTGGAGCTGGAGCTGGGGCTGGGGCCCGCCTGGGGCATATTGCTGCCATACATCAGCCTGTCTAAGGGTGTGTATGTGTGCGGATTAAGCTGGGGGGCACTGTGTGTGTGTATGTAAGAGTGTGTGTGTGTGTGTATGTGGGGAGGGTTATCTGCATACATCAGAACATAACTTAGTTTCCCCAGTGGAGATAGATGACTGGGAAGCCCCAGGGAGCGTTATTGGAGTTTAAAGTTTTCCTTCTCGTTTTTCATCGTTGGTCGGCAGAAGAGGAGGAGGAGGAGGAGGAGGAGATGTTAGGCGGCTCTAAACTGCTGTACCACGGTGTCCTGCTTGCTATATGCAGGAATGGTGTATCTAGTGGTGATGACAGCAGCAGCATTTTTAACATAAAACCTTAACAAAGTTTGTCCACAAATCGATAAATTCAAGCGACACAAATGACAAGATCGACTTCAGCGATACCTCAGGATTATAAACTCCTCAGTGGCTTCGAGGCTGTTAAAAAGTTGGCTGTTAAGGAGAAGAATGACAGCTTGGGGGTCATACTGTAGCAGAGGAAAATCTAAATCTAACAGTGGAAGGGGTCGCCTGGTGAGAACTTACACTTGGATGAGCAAGCGTGTCAATGTCACTGTACACTATTGACGTGGGAAGTGTGACGTCCTGTGGATATGCCCTCTCTGGCTCCTGCTTCACCTCTGGCAGCTCAGTCTGTATTCACAAGAATACACAAAAACACACACACACAAAATTTAAAATGAGCACAGAAACATGCCCGGGTGTACCAAAAAAACAAACAAAAAAACCCAAAAGTTAAATGAATTACAAAAGTTACAGAAAGTCCAGAGGACCAAAACAAAAACTTTCACAACTGCAGTTTCAAGATTCCTGCAAACAATGAAAAAAACAATATATAGATTTGAATATACAGAACACGTACAGACTGTATATGCACAATTGTGTAACAGAAAACAATCACTAAATGCATTATGTCACTTCTCCAGCAGATGGCAGTGAAACCCTGGCCTAATGCAGTATATCCGAGGAAAGCAGAGTACTGATAAGCATCAGCTTGTATCCTGAATGCAATACATTTATCTGTGTATGTAATAAGGCAGTGTGATATCTTATATATTCATCTGGGGATGTCAGCCAGCTTGTGTCTTGTGTGAGGCATCAAATAAGCAGAAAGACAAGACCACATAGGTCTATTAAGCTCTTTTTATGCTTCTGATTACTGAAGTTTAAAATCTGGAAATATAAATATATTCAAACACAGCTTTGTGACAGGTGAGCCCGGCCAGTCAAACAGGAAAAAAACACATAATGTTAATTTTGAAGCAGTTACAGACACATATTAGGACGGCGGGGCTCTACTTAACTGAGATTTTCATCTGCGGAGTCAAAACTGATACAAGGAAATGTGTCATTTTAAAATGACTCTATTTACTTAAAGCTATTGTCCTTTTTGTTAAGATGACATGTCAAAATGATTGCTTTGCCAAGTCCATTCATGTTTTAAACACTTCTAATACCAGTCTCAGAGCAAAGGTTTACCCAGCTGGAAAGATCCATTTCACAATAATTTGGCAGGAAAAACAAATCCAAGCGAGATCTAAAGCATGCCGATTAATAAGCACCATGCCGTGCCAAATATCTGATAGTAAAAGCAGTCACTACATTTTCTAGGGAACAAAATGCTGATTTCACGTTTTTACTCAATGGAACCTGCTTGAAAGGGGAGAAATATTTCTGATGAGCTACGGGAGCAGATGTTTAAGGTTTCACTGGGTTCTCCTCATTAACAGTTAATTATATATCATTAATAAACTCAACTCACAGATACACTACTATAAATACCAAATCAACTTCACAAGAGGAAGCAAAGATACGCAGAAATACATTTTAATTATGGGCAAACATGGATTGGATATTTTTTTACAACATTAAATGGGTGGATTATGTGTGGATAAAAAAAAAAAGTATATATATATATATATATTGAACTAAAATACAACTAAAACCTGATTGTTCTTAAAAAATATATATATATATAATATATTTTCTTTAGCAATTTTAATAAAATTAAATATTGCTGGTCATCTTTTAAAATTAATCACTGATCCTGGTCAACATAAGTGAAAGGCGCTCAAAACAGAAGCATACTTTGCATGTACTACCTGTGCAGCCTGCTGGTGCCAGAGCACACTGGCTTAGTCCATTTCAAATTGCAACCACACGGGTCTTGACCTTTGTCAGACTCACCAAGCTATGTCACAAAAGTCTGCGCAGGCTTGCTGTCACATGTTGTCGCCTATCTTTTCAAAAGAGCCATGAGCCCCAACAAATCAAATTCCTGCTCCTTTGGAGACATGAACATTTCAATAATGACTTCTGTGTTTTGTCTGCATCTGCACAACCAGAGGGGGGAGAAAGAGACAGAGACAGGGAGACAGAGGATGGCTGTTGCCTGCTGTGGCTTTTGTGTGGGTGCTGCCGCTTTGGAGGCGGCGGAACAGTGGAGCGCCTGATGAAACCGTCTCAGGTCGGAACAAATGGCGCTGAATGGGAATGTTTGATTTGGTCTGGGCTGTCTCTGGACAGACGGCACAGCATTGCAGAGAGGGAAATTCAATAAGAGACGGAGTGAAAAGCTAGAGACAGTGAGGGGCAGGGAGAGAAAGACAGACAGAACGCACCTTTATTTCATCCCTGGATGATTTGAAAGCCTGAGGAACAAAAGAATCACTCTCGATAGCCTCGATGTCCTTTATCCTTCGCACTTGCTCCTCCAGAGAAGTTCCCTCTGAAACACATGTAACACAGACAGAAGATATGAACAAAAGCAGACACACATGTACACAGACAGACACATGTGTGTCAGCTACTCCTCGTCATGTTCTGAAAGCCACCAGATTTCATGTGGATCGGACTATGGCTCTTTATAATGCCTTTTGACACATATAATATCAAATATCTGATATCCCCCTATTTTAATCTTGGCTTCCATGAAAAAAAAGGAGTCTTGCTTAGCCAAGGGCAAAGAGTTCCTACAAAAGCCAGCGAAAAAAAAAATACTAACAGGATAATAGCCAGACAGTGAATTACACTCAGATAATGCATTCTAAAATAATCAAAAATATGAACACAAACTCATTGCAATGGAATTTCATTATGGAGACTAAATGTGATTAGGTTTCATACAGTTTTCATGCATCAGAAAGTATTTTCCTCGGGCTTGTCCAATCAAACAAAGAGACACAAAAGGTTTCAATAAATTACTCTTGGATATAAACACACCAGGATTCTGCATATCAGATAATAAAATCATTTCAAGAATTCGAGAGCAGTCTTTGTAGCGTAGGAGGGCAAAAATAGGTGTGCCGGGAAAGTTAGCGACGGGGAAAAAAGAAGAAGAAGAAAAAAAAAGAGAGAGAAAGTCTGAATGCCGCTATTATTCTCTGCCTGTCAATCTTTCTACTGATCAGTCAATATTCATCCCTCTCTCCCCCATCCATCCGTCCTCTCCTGCACTCTCCCATCTCTCTATCTGTCAATCCAGCAGACATCCATGTTTCTCTGCTGCACTGATGTAGGCTGTGTCGTGAAAAGAAGTACACAAATGTGAACACACACACACAGAACGGGATACAAGTGCTTCCGCATGCATAGGTGTTCGCAAACTTACATACTTACACTTGTGGCTTGCATAAATCTGTACATACTACACACTCGCTCACACACGCTCTCACTTTGTGCATTCGGAGCTAATAGCGGGAATTAATTCAATCCATTAGCAGCTACAGAAAGGGTGTCACAACAGATATTCATGGCCCTGGTGTTTAATGAATAAATGAATATTTGTTCCAGCTTTCACAGCAAAGCATCACAACCTTTCAAACACACACGCATACATACACAGGCAAACACGTACACACACGCACACACCCTATTAAAGTTCATAATAGCACTCAAACAAACTCGGTTTTGATTTTAATGCAGTGCAGAATTGGACAAGTGAGTGACAAGTGGAATTAAGCCTTCCTATATGACAGACTATCAGCTTGTCATCCCGTGCGGGAAGATGTGAGCATAGGCACACTGCACAGCAGCTCCAAAAATAGTCATTACCTTGACTGGGCTGCTAGATGAAGTCTGAACACTGGCCCAATATCCTCTTCAAGACTGTGGCCTGTCCTTCACACCACTATCACACCACAGCTCACTGCACGAGCATCCGCGCGCTCGCATGAAAACTAATGCCTGTGACTGGCCGACAATTAATTCAGCACATTAATTCACTTTTTTTTTTTTAATTACCCCTTCTCTATTGTCCTTTGAGCATGAATGCCCTATATAAACAATCACCACACAAACAGCCACACTGACATGTATCCGCACACATACACACACTCCATATCTGCTAGCATCTCCTTGGCAGGCCCGTCTGTTGCTGGGCTGTCCATGCGTGCTGCAGGAATCCATTAAGAGCTCAGACTTTTTGACAAACACATTATTGGTAGATAAAATGACTTCCATATGCTGTTTGTCAGATGTCAGCGGGGAAAGATATGTATTTCATGAGAAAATCCAAAATAATGGACTTTGAGTGCGGGCATAGCAAGCTCAGAGGCAGACAAAAATCAATACTCTAGCTGGGTGAGCGCACTCTGCTGCTCGGAGAGGTCAAAGTTGATATTTAATATTGACACATTATCTGGCAAATTAATTTAACAGGTCGACTCGATTGTCACCGCATTAGGAACGCGTCTCTGTCAGCGATGAGAGGAGGATGAAGTGAAAGCAGATAGAGAGAAAACAGATGCAGAAAATGAGACGGGAAGGAGAAGGAACAAAAGTAGACACAATTAAATGCGCAGTATGCACTGCTTTAAATTAAGTTATTTCTTTATCTCTCGGTGGCATCTGTCTGGTTTCTCAAATGCACTCCAACCATTACTTCGACCGAGGAAATGAAATAAAAATCAGTCAATAAACTTTTCTTATGCATCTGCAGATTTGAATAATGGATAGTGACAAACCAATGTATGTCAGCATGCGTTTGTGTCCTTGCGTGATTACATCCACACGTGTATGTGTGTGTGCGTGCGTGCGTGCGTGCGCTCTTAGGAGTCAGAAAACTCACTTGCTGTCTCATTACTGAAATTAGTTAGATAGACAGCGGCGCTGATGAGTGGCTCAGAATCAATAGGCTATTGTTCGCTCTAAATAGCTGTTTGTCCACTTCATTGATTAAAACCCAAAGACGGGGAGAGAAAATCAAACCAGCAAATGGAAGCAGATTTCCGCTCCTCTCCTTCAGCCTTGAAGACGAGAGCGCTACGCAGCAGTTGCGCTTCACTGCCAGAAGAGGGGACTCTTCAACAACACATGCCCACATGAGAGTCTAAGCCCTGGGCTATGGCAGCATAGTCTTTGTATACTTGACTTCGGTCTGCTGTTTGTCAATCAGGAACAGCAGAGCTGAATAAATTACTGCAGCTGATTAATTCCAGTAATTGACTGACGTAGTGTGTCTGCCAAAGTACCATAGCACTTGTTTTGTAAATAAATAAATAAAAATGAAAACAAAATGTTTGTTTAATTGTACTGTTGCAAACTGTAGCAAATATTTGGAATAATATGGCAGGGAAATTAAAGGCGGTTAATGATTTTATTAAAATCAATAGGCCAAAGCAAAGTCATACGGAGCTCCTGTGTTTATGCTGGGTAGTACAATGTGAGAAGAGCAATACTTGTATTTGTGATCTGCCCAATAAAAGAAAAAAGTCCATTATAAATTTTAATATTTAATCAATGAATAAAGCATTCAAAAAACATTCGATTAAAAAAATTTCAAATTGACACACTTCAAAGTAATTTTTATCCTGTTTATTTTGTAACACAACCGTTATTTTCCGAGCACCAAATCTGTGTATTGGAAACTCTAATCCCTACAAGACATCTGGATAAACATTTATCCAACTTTTGTATCCCATGCCCGACTTTCAGATGTGCATGTACACGTGCTTGCACATCACAGCATATCTCAGTGTCCCGGGTTTCAATAATGCGCCTCTCTCTCCTCTGCCCCCCTGCACCGCACTAAAGACGTGTAATTCAATGCTCAATTTAGGCCTGTCTCGGTGGAGATTTTTTTGCCTGCTAATTGATAGAAATTAAGCCATTAATCAAGCCACTAGCCATCATTCAACCCAGGGAAGATGAATACAAACTTTCATAATAACCACCTTCCCCATTTTAGCCCTCATTAGCATTAATTTTTAATGTAATTATGCTATTCTTTTACACTGAGCTCATAAATTACTGCTCTTTTGTTGCTCGCTGGCCTTGTAAAATCCAAAGTAATGCTTTGTAGTCTGATCTTTAAGGCAATTACTGGCTTCTTCACTCTTTTATCTCCCTGCATTTCCAATAACCTGCTCTCTAATGATTTATCTCCGCTGCACCCCCCCCCTCTCACCCCCCCTCCCCCCACCATCATTCCCTTCCTCGCTCTTTCTCTCGCTCTGCACCAGCGGCCAAATGCCCAGCTGCCAGCCTCCGCCTCCAATCCCCCATCCGCCCACATTCTCCCCATCTCTTTTCAGCAGCCCCAGATACATTTGGGGATGCACAAAAACACATGCACGGATGCTTGCCTCCGCCAGCCTAACTGTATTAACGCACCACACTCACGCGTGTATGAGGACATCCAGACAGTGTGTGTGTGTGTGTGTGTATGTGTGTGTTTGCGCAGCAACTTTGTTTACTATCTCCTTAAAGTAATTTTCTATCTCACCCTTCATTAGTAAATATCCAGCTCCAGCAATGGCGACAACACCCAGGGAATGCCAAGGTAAGAGACTGCCGCTGCATCTCTCTCTCTCTCGGCTGGTCTCCTGTGGGTCTTACCTGTAGGCTAACTGCTCTTGTTTATGTAACCCCTGAGCCGAGCAAACTCACACACGATCGCATGCACGCACACAGGCACACACTCGCCGAGCTTGGCATCAAACAGCTGAGTTAAGCTTAGCAGGGCTGTGTGCTGGGGGCGATGGAGGGGCTCCGGTCTGGCCCTGTTCTCGGCAGCAGCATCCTGGCTGCATCAAAGTCTTTACTGTATGATTCTCCGGGCCCAAACAACAGGCTGCTCCGATGCATGACTGGGAATTGGACTAAATAACAACAACAGGAAAAAAATAAATAAACAAAAGGTTACTTATTAAAATCGTCGGCACAAATTGACTGTCTGGAAGACGTTTTGCTTTGCGGATGGGGATGTCGGTGTTTCTGCTAATGAGATATTTTGTCCTGTCCTACTCGGGACCAGAAGCACCGAGTCAGACCTATTGTTTCACTTACGGATGGAAAGCAAAACAAGCAGCTTAGGTTATTAAAAAAAGGTGTCCTGCGTGGGCCTTGGTTGGGTAATACTTTTAGACTGTATCGATTACAGAACGCTGACAGGTTCTTATGTTAGCCCTGGAAATGTATCAAGTGGCTAATGAGCAGCTATTAGACCCATCGATTTGCTGATTTCAATTGATAGCTAGCAGGCCAAAGCTGCACGTCAATATTTGCATAACTAATACTCTGCAGCTTAAGGCACCAAAAAAAAAGAGAGAGAGAGAACTCAAAGTAAGGAAGTAAGGAAGACAGAAAAGAAAGACTGAACAAGAGACATGAAGACACATACTGAGAGCGAGAAAGCGTGGAAATAAGGATAATGAGAAATGACAAAAATAGATCAGCAACATCCTCGGTGTGAATTTGTTGATTATAAGGCAGCAGACCACCAAATGCGGCGTTACAACAATGACAAAATGTGATGCTGATGCCTGTCTGATGCCTGTGGCGCCCTGAGGTCAACAGGTTAAAAAATAAATAAATAAATAAATAAAGGAAAATTGTGACAGTCTGAGCCAGATGTCCCGAGTCTGTCCCCCCCGGGGGGCGTATATGTATATATGAGTTTGTAAGTGAGTGGGGAGATGTTCACTGGCAGAGCAGGTGGCTAAGTCTAATGTGGTTTCCCATGAGACCACACACACACACACACATACATACATACAAAATGCAGTCACTCATATGTTACCCCCCACCACCCCCTTTAAAAAAAAAGCCACATGTCTTTATAAACCCATGTCCTCCAACAATGCTCCATCCACCACAGTACAAACATAGGCCAAGTGATCCCCTGCGGTGCTCAACTTGTTATCAGTGTCGACCGGTCTCTGTGGAGTTTTCTGTCCTGTCAGCTCCTGTCACAGTCATCAAGAGCCTGTCACACATCACTAATACTCAGCTGTCTGACGAAAACCACCCTGATAGAAACACTAAGGTGAAACTTAGCAAACCATATATGATTGTTTTCTTTGGATCAAACAACCTCGAATAAAATTTGACCTTGGCATTACATGTGATATGTTTATATGATCTTATGTGATATCTATTTGGCACGAGGAAATGAAGAGCAGCTGGTGACTGAGTGTCTCTCTTTCTCTCTCACACACACACACACACTTTGTAGCGTCTCCTGCTGATAGTGATCTCCCACTCTCCAGTCAATAAAGGTCTGAATGATGAATTAAAGACCCAAACAACCTGCTAATGACAGGATGACATGGCAGCCACGCGCCACGCTTGGCTATCTCCTTCCACATCTCCATTCCTCCCTCTATACTCACCCTTCTCTCCTCTGCCATTCAACCCCCATTTTGCTCATCTATCCTCTTAACTTCCTTTCCTCAACTGACCCGGCTGTCTATATAACGTACTGTGTAATCCTGCTGCTGCGACTCATTTTATTTGTTTAGCCTCTTTTGGTGGCTTTTGCCTATAATGAAACAGACAGATTAAAGTCTATGTTTCTGTCCATGCATCAATCATGCTGCGATGCGCATAAACTTTAATTATAAGGAATGATGCTGCATTTACTTGTGTGATTCTAGAATTAAGTGACAGCTCATAAAAACCTACACAATGTTTGTTTCTATGCGTCTATGTGATTTTGCCTTCAGAGCTGCCTGATGGTTCCATTCTGACCCTACCATCCAAGAAACTCATCAGTTTTAATTTTTGCCAATAAGTGTAAACTGGAGCTTTAGTTTGATCTTCTCATCTGACAGAAGTGTCACCCAGCATGGTCGTCTGCTGCTGTAGCCCATCTGCATCAAGGTTCAATACGTTGTGCCTTCTGAGATGCTCTCCTACACACTTCCCTGCAAACGATTTAAGTTATTGCTGCATATTCTCACAGAGAATTGCCGCTGACTAGATATTTTCCTCTGTAAACCTTCGAGATGGTTGTGCATGAAAAATCCCAGTAGATCAATGGTTTCTGAAACACTCAGACCAGCTCTGACGCAAACAACCATGACACATTCAAAGTCACTTAAATCACCTTTCTTCTAAACTCTGATGGCCATTTGAACTTCAGCAGGTCATCTTGCCCATGTCTCCATGCCTATATGCATCTAGTTCCTGCCATGTGATTGGCTGATTGTATATTTGTGCTAATATGAAAGTGGTTATTCAGTGTATGTTTGTACATGAATGTCATGCAATCCCAGTATCATTTAAAACATGTTGATAACTAAAAAAAAATGCTTTGAGAAATGTAGAAAGGTGTTAAATTAATACCCATCCATTACAATTTTTCTGAGAATTTATAATATTAATTAAAAGTATCTAAAAAAAAACCTCAATTATAAAATACTTAAATTTACTTTAGCAATTAAACATTAATCAGAGAATTAGAGGTGAATGTTTATTTATTGTTGACATTACACTTTTCACTTTAAGGGTTGTAACATTTATTTCGTAAGACAGATTTTTAAAAAAGTATCCGTGTATATTTTCTGCTAATATGTTAACTATTTAGCTATTTATCTGAAATACCTAATCAAGTCCTGCAGGTTCCTGCTGACTTGACTGTGCAATGCTGCCACAAACAAAGTGCGATAACTAAAACCAGGTGAGTGCTTTTCTCGCGTTGTGTGTGTGTGCGCGTTAGTGAGGGGAAAGAAAATAGTGAGTGTGAGTCGATGTTCTGAGTCTGGGCAGCATCACAGAATCTCATTAAATAGTGAAGCTTTCACAGGCTGACTGGTGAAATCTTCAAGATCACCGCCACTTTCTCTGTTGTCAGTCCCATATGGGGGGGGGATTGGTGGCATTCCTAAAAATGTTGTCTCCCTATATTCAATCAGTGTATCACAGAATTGAGGACTATGATGCTTGTATGAACTTTTCTATTTTAGGGATATTGTCAGCATAGCACACAAAAGGATTTCCCAAGAAACTCGACGATGTAGGAAAAACAAATTTCGGACCATACTCGGATGAAAATGCATTCAACAAATACTGTATCTCTACTGAATATAGAACAGGAGGTAGAGATGTAAATATAATTAAATACATATTATATATATAAATATATGTATACATATTTAGAGGGAGAGATGAAGGCCTGTATACTTTAAATACATTTCAAATGTTTTTCATTTCTTACTTTTCAGTAACCAGGAGTAGAGTAATTGCTAATCCATCTGTGTCTCAAGCGCTTTATTAAGTACAGTGCTGTTTTAGTGTGATTAGAAATACAGAGTCCCGCCCGGCCCTTTACCAGAAATAACAAGGATTTGACTGCATTAACTTGATTTTAAACTAGAATGTGTGTGTGTGTGTGTGCATGTGTGTGTGTGTGTCAAAAAAAGTGCAGCGCTCTCCATTTTTCAATCCCAGGCGGGTCAGCAGCTCTTTTATGAAGAACTCTATAATTACAGAAACACCAAGCAACTAATTACTTAATTGGAGCAAGGTCTTTAAAATGAAAGTGATGTAATCTGAATCCTGGAAACAGACTCAAACACTGGTACATGACCACCTACCCACACACACACACACGCGCACACGCACACATGACCTGCAGTGTTCTTGACATGTAGCCATCAAGCAAGCAGCTCTTTTCCCTTAGTTGAGTTGTAATGGAGTCTCCCTTTAAGTCTGCTGGCTATAACTGTACGCGCGCGGGCGTGTGTGTGTGTGTCTGTGTGCGTGTCACAGGAAAAGGGACAGGGTCCTGTTTGTGTGGTCTGCTACAAACTATATTAGTAAAGGTCATGGCAGTGTGTGTATGTGTGTGTAAGTGTGTGAGTAGCAATTAATTAGGCAAATGTCCTCCTACCTCCTCCTCTCTTGACCTCAGTTGTAGACTAATAACCTTGGCACAGTGTAGAGCATTACTCTCCTTTATTCCACATTATTGGAGGGAATCATGCAAAATAACTAAACAAAAGTGACATTATCATTTCGAAGTACATCCCCAATCCCCTCGCTGTATACGACTCTCTCTAATTATCTAAATTAAAGGAAGGAAATGCATGAATAGTTTTCTGACTCTAGTGTCTAGTCAGCTCTAGATTTCTATAAACAGATACCTGCATGTGACCAATTTTAATTTTACTGAAAGCTTTCTCATTTCTCTTTGTAGTCCGAGTAGTATTTACAAATTCGTGTCTCAGTGGGATTTAGGAACATGCAGACGGTCTCTTAGCCTTTTATATTTATCTACATTTATATTCAGACATTTAGGCACACACTGTGTAGCAAGTCTTGGCACAGACAGCAGTTATCTGTTGTGTAGATATCTGCTGGATACACTGGAAACCCCAACAACACCGGCCATAGACAGGCACAAAAGAGAGTTGACATGGCTGGTGCACATTATTAGCAACTACTTGATAGCGACATTATTCTTATTCTCAGGTGGCAGCTATGGCTAATAATAAAATGACAACAAAATAATGTAGGAGCTAGGTAGCAAAGCTTATGTAATATTTGTAATGTTAATTTAAAAGGATAACACAATTATTTGTGCCTAAATTATTGTGTTTAGACTAAAGCTGAGAAAAGTTTCCTATAATTGAGAAATGGGGGGAAAAACAACAAAAACCCATTTCAGACTTGATGACCTCTATAAACATTCTGTACTCTCTGAGTTTATGGCCTCAGTCACTGATGGTGTGTTCCTAAATAAGTCGGAATTTCCAAGTTCCAAGTCGGAATTTTAATCCGGGATTCCCCCCCTCAGCACAGAAAAAAATAAAAGACAGATAGAAACTGATCAATATTAAAAATGCCTGCTGAATTACATACACATTATGGCATATTTCCTGTGATACTTGAATGGCAGCTTTAGAACCAAAACAAATCCTGGTTTTCCTCATTTTTTCTTTTTTGGGAAAGGCATCACTCCTTACTTCCAACCTCAGTGGTCAGAGGCCTCTGGAGCGTAACATTATTTTAGGTTACGCTGAATATAAAATTGAGTCTTTTTGAAAATCTTGTTTCGAAATGGTAGATTATCAGTGCATGAAACCACACAAGTGTCCCTGACTAATGACTTGTCAATCACAAGCCGCTTGACAATCATGTAGTTTGACAGCTAGACCTGCTCTCTTCATCACATTTTTTTTGTTTTATTTTTTTAAATCAAGATGGCGACTGTGGAAATGCAAATCTCCAAACTTCAAAACGAGAATTCACAAACCAGCAGATGATGTCACAGCAGCTATATCCATCTTTTATGCCTTTTATGCAAGCAGCTAGACAAAAAAGTGGCAGCCTACCTTATCAGCTCTATTTGATGAAACAAAAACATGATGCCAAGTCACCAGAAGTCCATCACTACATCAAACAACCTAAAAATACCATTTTTTTAACATGTTCGCCTAGAAAATTTGCCAGATGTGTATCTTATGTTCATGAATTTTTGCACTACTTCAAAAAACCTACAGATAGTGTTGTGATTGTTGTTATAGTTTGTATTTTTTCTAATTTTTATATAAATATATATATAATTTTTTTTGTGACAACCCTAATAACAACCCTAATAACTAAACATATATATTTCAATGAGGAAGCAACAATGTTATTCTAAATTACTGATATGCGGACTAGTGTGGATGTAGCCTTAAGTGACCTCTGATGTCACTTTGCAGGAGCCACCACATGGCCACAGCCACCCAGGATCCCAGCATTTTGACCTGTAGCAGTCTGAGGGAGTGTCTAATCACAGCAGTCTGACCACCCTGTTAGACTCTGCGTGATCATGTCCAGACATACACATGTACGTGTGTGTGTGTGCTTGTGCTGGGAAGTCATTTTCACATACTAAGAATGTTATTAGTTATGGGGTCAAACTGCTGGTGCAATGCTAACCCAGTGTTCTTACACCTCGGCCAAAACGTTCATATCACTCCTCATTTTTTAATCAAACTGTGTGAAATTACTCTTAATCACCAAAATCATTTGCTGGAACCTGATTAAATATGTGAGTGTTACGCCAGTTTTTAATTTTAATTTAATCAAGAAAGAAGTCCACATTAAGTGTCTTAATTTTCAACAAATTTCCCCAAAGCTGTCATTAATCTAAATGGAAAGAAGAGGAAATCTGGAATAAATATCAAGCATGTGACTCAATGCAAAGTTGCAGAACGTACATCGGTTTACTGGCAGCGGGTTAATTGATAAGCGTGACCCGAGAAACGATTACCAATCACGGAGGGCAAAAGAGTGCTGCCAATCATCTGTCTGCTTGACCTGAATGAACAGAGGATGGAAGCTTGCATGGTCAATTTCTGTCGTAATCTAGCCTACGGTGGAGGCAGCCCTGCCGCTATCGAGTCAAACATGCCATTTGGTAGATATCCTTATAGAAATGATTAGGTTGTAGGCTCCATAGCTGCGATTTAACAGCCACACTGGGCGGCATCGGCATCCCATTACCCTGGGACAACAAGGGGTCAAACGGGGTTAGCAGAATTCGGCATTCACCTCCACACCTCTGCGACGACAAGCAGCGCTTAGGACAGGCGGGTCACCTAATCACCTTCCTGAGCCACTGCTCAGCGAAAAATGGGGGGGAAATGGGGGGTGGAGGTGGGGGAGAGG